>CATIWQ010473860.1:0-16346 GCA_949673415.1 Euphorbia schlechtendalii | reverse complement strand
CAAAGAAGAGCATGATGGGAGTAAACGCTACAAAGCAAGGTTGGTGGTGAAGGGCTTTCAACAAAAGGAAGGTGTTGATTATACTGAGATTTTCTCCCCAGTTGTGAAGCTTACAACAATCAGACTGGTGTTGAAAATGGTAGCTACCGAGAACTTACATCTTGAACAGTTAGATGTAAAGACAGCATTCCTTCATGGTGATTTGGAGGAGGAGATCTACAAGAAGCAACCAGAGGGCTTCATTGAGGCAGGCAAAGAAAACTTGGTGTGCAGGTTGAAGAAGAGCTTGTATGGCCTAAAGCAAGCTCCCAGACAGTGGTATCGGAAATTCGATAGTTTTATGGACAACAGCGGTTTTACGAGATGCCAAGCAGATCATTGTTGCTACATTAAGAAATTTGACGATAGCTTCATCATTTTGCTGTTATATGTTGATGACATGCTCGTTGCGGGTTCAAACATGAAGGAGATTCAAAATTTGAAGAGGGAATTATCAAAGAATTTTGCAATGAAAGATCTGGGTGCTGCAAAGCAGATTCTTGGAATGAGGATAAAAAGAGACATGAAGTTAGGGACTCTGATGCTACAACAAGATGAGTACATAAAAAAGGTACTAGCCAGATTCAACATGCAAGATGCTAAATCAGTGAGCACACCTTTAGGTGTTTATTTCAGACTTTCCAAAGAACAGTCACCAAAGACGGAGGAGGAACGTGCACATATGGCAAAAGTGCCTTACGCCTCAGTAATTGGGAGTCTAATGTATGCCATGGTTTTTACAAGACCAGTTATTGCTCAAGCAGTGGGAGCAGTTAATCAATACATGAATAATCCGGGCAAGGTGCATTGGGAAGCAGTCAAATGAATCCTCAGATATCTACGAGGTAGCAAAGATAAGGCATTATGTTTTCAAAGTAAAGATATAACGCTGACAGGCTATGTGGATGCTTACTTAGCCGGAAATGTTGACGTCAGAAAGAGCACTACGGGATATGTTTATACTCTAGGAGGTACTGCAGTGAGCTGGGTTTCTCAACTACAGAAGATAGTTGCTCTCTCTACAACAGAAGCAGAATATGTTGCTGTTACGGAAGCTAGCAAAGAAATGGTTTGGCTGTAAAGTTTCTTGGAAGAACTAGGCAAGAAATAAGAAAATAACGTTTTGTATTGTGACAGTCAAAGCGCTATTCATCTGGCGAAGAATCCGTCTTTTCATGCTAGAACGAAGCATATACAGCTACGATATCATTTTATACGATCACTTCTGGAAGATGGAATTTTGAAACTTGAGAAGATCAGTGGACCTCAAAATCCAGCAAACATGTTAACAAAGACGGTGACGACCGACAAACCGAAGCTGTGTTCAGCTTCAGTGGACCTGCAGTAGATGCAGATAGAAAGAAAAGCTGTAGCAGATTTTATGATGTGAAGACAGATTGAAATCAATCTTCAAGTGGGAGATTGTTATGAAAGTCCACACGTGGGGCCACCGAAAGTTTTTTTTTGGGCCCCATCACTGAAAGTAATCGAAAGTTGTTTTTTGGGGGCGATCACCGAAAGTTGTTTTGTCTCTATGCTTCAACATTTCCTTATAAATAGGATGAATTGCAAAGCAAATCATCATTAGAAATTTGAGAGCTTGAGAACATTTGGAGAGTTCCAGAAAAATTAGTAGAGAGGAAGATTAAAAACGGGTCAAGCAAAAATTAAGTCTAGTAATTTTTGCGCTTTTGATTACGTCTATTAAGGGGTTTTCTTTAAGAGAAATTCTCTAAAAATTCTCGGAGATATTTGGATGTGAGATGAGTGTTTTGTAAGCAATGTGTAACTTTCTCCATAAATAAAGTCTGCAGCAGCTCCGGAGAGGTAGGCGAAATTAGCCGAACTCCATTATCAAATATTGTATTATTTGTTCGCTGTCATTTTTTAATTTCCATTAATCTGGTAGTACAGGAATTACCGCGTTTATTCCCCAACAAATATGTAGTTGTGAATTTATTGTATATAATTTGAATAAAACATTTAATTTTTTAAAAAATTAAAATTTAAGAATTAGATCCTTAATTTAATGCGGTGTTTATATTACAATTATAATTTTTTACAACCAAAACTCTAATTAAATAAACATTAATCATATGTAGATGTGCAACTCATTCCAAAGTTTACTTTTTATTTTTTAAAACTGGGATAGTACGGTTCACAAATTCTTTGATAATACTTGATAATTCCCTCGAATCCAGAAGAGTCTGATTCATGCCTAGGTCTACTTATAAACACTTTCCTTGAGTGATTCGATGACTTATATTTGACCTGTAAACAACTTATAAGTTAAAAGTTTATAAACTTTTTGATTTAGTGAAAGAGATGTATAACCTTATACTTTCTAACCGCAAAATGTTTATTTCTACATGTCATCTTTAATTACTTAACAGTTTCTACAATTTATAAGTTCATTAAACAATTTTTATTAATCACTTGAGTTACTTATACGTCACCTCCAAAAAAAGTACATTAATCCTTTATAAATTAAGTTATGTTAGCTAACCAAAAACTCACTATTAGCAAAGGCTAAGATATTCAAATTGTGGCTTATAATCATTTGCAGCTTTTATAACCGCTTGTGTGCTATTTGAGCAGACTTTATATTCTTTTCTATACCATTTTCATTTCCATGTTGGCTATTTTTTTCTTTCTTTGTCTAGCTTTGTTTTTATTTTATTTTTGTTTTGATGTATGGTTCGATAACAAGTTGCAAATTTGGTGCTAAATATTCATCCCACAATGTTTGACAATATTGCTTATATCTGAACAATTTTATATTTTCAAGTTGATATTGATAATGAAGACATAAAAAAATTTAATAATTTAGATTAAGATCATGTTCTCATAGACTTATAATTATTGAAGAAAATTTTAGACAATAGAATTAAACTGAACTGGTTAACATTATTAAAATTAAAAACACATATTGGACATGAACTTATTTTTTTTATTTCACGTGAAAGAGAACATGCCTAATTATAGACATTTTATCGAAATTTCTCTCCTTAGAAAATCAGAGTTTCAATGAATATGTACATATTGTTGCTTCATTGAGTTAAGACACTGAAAATAGTTTGCAATATCTTTTATTTTTTCCCCAAACTAGCTAATTAGCGTAATGTTAATTTATATCACATGAAAGTTCAGATAATACTTTGTAAAATATAGTAACTAAAAAAACTTATTCATGCATTCTATTATTTTTCATCATTTAATGGGAAGTATGTAATAGAAAATTTTTGAAACAAAAATCCAAAAAACTATACATTTTTTGAAAAGTAAGATAAAAAATCACAAACACAATAACGATGTGATTGCAACTCTTGGATTAAACAATTGATTTTAATACAATAAAAAAAACTAGACTAGAGAGATTTCAGCAATTTCTTTTTTCTTATTATTTGCACTTAATAAAAATTAAAAAATCTTCCAGTAATATACAATCTAAACTACAATAAAATGAAACTTTAAAAATTCATATCAAATTATCCATGTCAAACACATCATAATATGATATATCAAATCCATAAAATTAATGCAATATTGTTGACATGTGTCTATTTATTACTATCAATTAGAGCAATAACCCCTGGTACTAATATATACTCCCTCAGTCTATTAAATATTATCGTTTTAGAAGGATTTTGATAACTCTTTTTATTGTCGTTTTGTATTTCCAATGTGCTTTTTATCTAAGTTTTTCATTCCTACCTCTATAACTTTGTTCAAATTTCCAGATAACCATATTTTAATCATCAATAAAAAGATGAGAAAACTATAGGAATCAATATTTAAACATATTAATGAAGTATTGAAAATAGAGTAGGATATTTATGAAATGGTAAATTAGTAAATCAACTCATTCGATTTATTATTCACTTAAAAACTGTGAATTAGTTAAAACGACAATAGTTAGTAGACAGAGGGAGTAATATTTTTTACTTAGATTAATATATAGTAATACCAAAAGTTCAGAATTTATACATTACAAAAAAAGTAGTTGGTAAAAGCATTTTAGCTCCTTAAATTTAATAAACATGTGGTATGAACTATATGCTTCCCTAATTTTAGGTCAGATTCATTAAAATTTTATACTTTTGGTATTTTTTGATTCGTGGATATTTTGTCTTTACAGTATTTTTCTCTTCGTTTGACAAATCCAAAAACACGAAAAGAAGTGTTCACACACTAGATCTATATTAGCTAAGAGTGCAATAAATTATGCCAAAAAATAGTCAAACAAAATAGATTTTATTTTAATGCAAAAACTTTGAAGTAAAACAATTTTTCAAGTTCAAGCTCAAATTTTGTATATTTGATTTTAATTTTAAGGTTGTTTAATTTCAATCAGTACTAATGTTCAAAAAAAAATGTTTGATTTGAATTTTTAATTATAGTATTTAAAGTTTCTATAAAAACAATACCTTTGAGCAATGTCATTAATACTGTACCATGTACACTGATTTTTATCGGTAAAACTTTGTATAATTAATGATTATGGTAAGGTTCACTAAAAATATCTGTATATAAAAAATACAAATATAACATGTCAAATTATAGAAAAGGGTAAAATAATAATCTAGAATACATTTATAAGATATGGGGGGTGTTTCTCAAATTGTGTGTTTTTTGATTTATTGATTATAAACACTTTTTACCTTTTAAAGGGTTTAAAATAAGAAGTTAAAATGTTTCTGAAAGTTGAGTTGGGAGTGTTTCTCAAAACTGATTTATAAATATCTTATAATATATGTAAATTATCAAATTACATAAATAGACATACATTGTTCATTATAGAAAATTTCATTTTATTCTACATCAGATTAATTATTTTGTGATATATACATATAATATATATATATATATATATATATATATATATATATAATATTGCTATAAATAATAATTTATTAAAATAAATATTTACTTTGTCCAATGGAGGACCCAACACAATGTAGACTTTTTGAAATGAGGTGTTCCAAAATACACAGATGAAAAGCAAAGATATACAGAAAAGATTCAAGAAATCAACCTGGAGGGAAGAGAAATATCGTTGCCACGCAAGAGAACAATGGTAGTTGAAGAAACGGCCATGGTTACTGAAGGGGTGTTTCTCAGAGGCAGTATAACGTGAATAAGAGACATAACCCTACATATATTAAGAGGGTAGATTGGGATTTTTACAATTTATTGAGGATAAAAATGACATTTGGTTGTCGGATAAACACAAAAAAAAAAAAAAGCTAACGAAACTTACTTCTTACTTTTACAATATAATTCATTTTTTAGCACAACTTTAAATTTTGAGAAACACTCAAATGAAGTATTTATAAACAGAGCCGATCTTAAGAATTTTGAGGCCCTAGGCGAAAAAACATATATACTAATAATGTTATAATTAGATGAAAGTAATTTTTCTTGTTTTTTGAGATGCAAAACTATTTATCAAATTTTTATATTCAAGTTTTGATGCCAAGTTTTTTACAATAGAAATTATAGCTAATCCATTTAATCTTTCTTGCGACATGGTTGATTGTAAAAACGATTTTATTAATTCATATTTCTTAGTAGACATTACAAAATAAAATGGAATGGAAGAATAAATAAATAAATAAACATAAATTATAATAGTAGAATATTACCTGAATTTATAGTCAATATAAGAAAAATGGAAGAGACCTCTTGAAAAACTGAGATAAATGGTACGACTAAGAACAATATTAAAACTCAAAATGCTTCGATTTATAGTTCAATATTCTTGTGAGCTTTGTATGTTAGAGTAGTTTGATAAACAGTTTGATTTAACCATGTATATATAGGAAAAAAGGGAGCAAATTCAATTAGGAAAAAATAGAGTTATAATATAACAGTAAATTCAATTAGGAAAAAAAGGGCTAATTTGTAGTAAATTAACAACGGTTAAGATTATCATAATCATGCTAATTAATAATATTAATTATTCTAATTATAAAAAATTAATAAAAACAATGATAATAACATAATTTAATTATTCTAATTATAAAAAATTAATAAAAACAATGATAATAACATAAAAAGTTTGACTAATTACAAGCAAAGAAAATAAATATAATAAATATATATACTAAATTCTTAAAGTTTGAGTCCCTTAAATTTTGGGCTCTAAGCCCAAGTTTACTTGACTTCTTCGTAAGGGTCAGGTCTGTTTATAAACAGAATTTAACTTATATGAAGGTTTGATTATCATATAATCTTAGAGAAACACCCTCATAATCGTAATGATATGAAATGAAGTTATTTTCTTGTAGCTTATATTATGAACTTTAATAAATATTATATATATGTGCATCCCTGATCATATCCATTCAAGGAAGCAAATCATACTTTTGGAAAATGTATTCATACATAAGCTAAATAAATAAATATATGAGTGTGTCTAATTAGTATATTTGGATTTATTATCCCATAATTGTAGGCTCTGTTCTTATTTGACAAAAAATATATATTCCTTTTTATATTTTAAATAGTTGTATTTTTCTTGTATTAGGGGCTAAACAAATAAAAATTCATCAAATTACTTTAAAAATGAACTATTACTATACTGATAAAAGAAATTAATTACTTCTAAAATTTAATGCTAAGTGGCCAAGAAAAACGTGACATTAGTCACTATATCTTTGACTTGTCTGCCCTTTGAGTTTTACTTGAGAAAAACCTTTATTTGTAATTAATTATTAGTAATCGTCATTTCAAATCCAATTTTTAATAATTAATTAATTAATCACCTAATTGAAAAGCAACTTTTATTGTGTCCTACATGGCACTGATGGCTACGACATAGCAAAGCACTAGCCTCTTTCTTTGACTTGTTATCACCTCTTTACATTTGTTGAATTATTCAAAATTACTTCACAATTTACAATACATTTATTTTCTGGCTTACTGTAGAGAAAATAGCATGGTTTTGAAAGTCGGACCGGATCATTTGGTCGGGGGCGGGTTTGATAGGAACTGATTACTGGTCCGATCCATTTTTACCTGGTTTCTTGTTTAGTCAAAAACCGGACATTGATCGGTTGAACATGCAGATCAGACATGATCAAATAGGAAATCGGTTAATCCAACCGGCCGGTTCACTTATCCCTCGAGCTTGTTATCTATTATGATTATCACTCAACCACAACACTTATTTGATATACATTTATATTTTATTTATTTTATCATATCTATATAAAATTTTGACATAGTTTTAAATTACGTATTTATTTTATTTATTTAGTGTGTTGTGTAAATAAATTCATCATATCTTATTTAAATAATATTTTTTTCAATTCAAATTGAATTGTGATATTTGATGTAGAATTTTTAAAATCTAAGTAAGATTTATTTATTAGTTTATAAAAGGATATTAAATTTACAATACTTTTTTTCATTAAATATATGTATTTAAAATCTTCATTTATAAATGTAAATCTAAGTTTAATTATAATATGAAATGATTTACTAATTTTTTAATTTAATTTATAATATATGGTGGCATTCGAATTAAATTTGGTTGAATATAAAAATAATTTAACCTTCATTTTTCATATAATTGTATTGATTATTATGTTATATTTTTTATTTAAAGAATAAACTTTGTATATGAAGTATTAACATTAAAAACATTATTAAAATTAAAAATGTTATTATTTATTGAAACAGTGTAACTTATATTATTTATTTGATATCAGATTATTACAAATATTAGCATTTGACAGATTTTTAGAAAATATGATTTGACCACCGATTTAATCCAGTTTAACCTTAAATCTATGAATCACCCTCTTTATCGCTTCGATAACTGGTCCGGGTCTGAAAACCAAGGAAAATAGTTTTTTCTATTTTTTTATAATTTAAATTATATTTCTTCAAAAAAACTAATTTTAAATTATATATACTTTAAGTCACTTTGAATTCAAACCTAATTTTAAACTGTAAAGGTTCATGAAAAGGAAATTGTGTTTGAATTCAAGTGTAATTAAAAAATATAATTGTTTGAATTCATAATATCTTTTTGTTAAAGGAGTATTTCTAATTTGCAGTGTATTTTAAATTATTGTTCATAACTTATTTTTAATTTATTGATTACTTGGAATTATGCGCTGATATATTTGATAAAATTGATTCATTAATAGTTGGTAAACGTGAAGATGAGTTGTAAACAAGTACTCTCTCGGTTTACTGAATATTGTCGTTTTAATTAATTCACAGTTTTTAAGATAACAACTAGCTAAATGAGATGATTTACTAGTTTACCCTTTCATAAATGTCCTATTCAATTTTCAAGACTATTAATTTTTTCAATAAAAACAATTTGACCTATAGTCTTCTCTTTTTATTGGAGATTAGAATATAATTATCTTGGAAGTTGAACAAATTAATAGGGGTGGGAATGGAAAACTTAGAAAAAAACATATTGAAAATACAAAATGACAATAAAAAAGAGACAACGAAATCCCTCTAAAACGATAATATTTAGTAGACAGAGGGAGTAAATAAGTTATGAAAAACTATTAAATGATTATACATATTATATATGATTATTAACTAAGGTATTTTCATTTGGTTAAATCTTAGATACGTATAAAAAAAAGTTCAGGTATTTTTATTTGGTTAAATCTTAGATACTTATATAATTACGTATAACTTTCAATTTCTAAGTCAAAATATACAAATATTCAATACAATCTCTCTCACACGTGAATACATGTAAAGTTGACGTTATTTATCTAATTCTATACATGTTTAATATACGTTTTTATATAAGATTTATTTTCCTTTTGCACTTTTTTTAATTACTTATAATAAAGACGTCATCATCAAAATATTTGTGACCTTTCAAGTTGGGGTGTATTGTACGAAACAAATCCAGAAATAAAAACAATGAACTAACTAGTAAACTAATAAAAACGATCACGTTAAAATATGAACAAGAAATTTTTAATTCATCCTTTCATTTTAAAATAACTGTCGTTTTAGGATTTTTAAAAAATTTTAAAATAACTGTCATTTTAGGATTACAATGCAACTTTTTAAATATTTTATTTATTTTACCCTTATTTAATGTATATTGAAAATGATTAAAGAAATAAAGTATCCAATCAACTCAAAATAATAAAAATTATAAAGGTAAATAAGTACTTTCATTGCTTTAATTAATATGTTCTTGGTATTGACAAATAAACTAAAAACGATAATTATTTTGAAATAAAGAGAATAAAAAATAAAAACATTTATATTAGTTCCAAAGCATGATACATGGACTGCTACTCAACTTTTTCAATTTTTCCTTTCTAAATTTTAATTTGCCTTCACTAACACCCAACAACCCTTTCAAGTAAGTAAAAACTTAACTTATAGCATTTTCAGTAGCTTGTAAATTCCAAGTCTAGGTGTTATGTGGAATAGAAGTTGTTTTTTATGATACGACAATAGTCTTAAAAATAGAAAATGTCTATACATAAGATACGAATAGTAGATTGCCTATTCCATTTTAAAGTATATTTATTGTAAACAATGTCTATTTGATTGTCTACATCTATACAATCAAATAGACATGGTCTACAACTAATGATGCCACATATGTGCTACATCATATAGGGAAGATGAGCTAGACAAGTTACTAAAGGGGAAATTATATTAAGGACCGGGTCCAAAGGACCGGATTCATGCATGCCTGCCATGTATCCAAAAAATAAATTTATATTTTACTTTTTTTATTATTATATTCGTTTTTTGAACACATAGTAGATATGCATGGATCCGGTCCTTAGTATAATTTCCCTACTAAATATGCATTTTCAAATTGATTGTCTATTCCTCCTATGTGTCAAGATAATTTGTGGAATAGACAAACTACTAAAGATGCTCTTAAAAAGTCAGCATGTGACTAACACAGGAGATGATGTGATCAAAATGTAGATTATTTGATGTTACGTCCGAGAATATTAGAGACTTTTCTTTTTTCCTTCAAAAAAAGTCCAAGTTCGAGATTTTTCTTCTCATTTTTATATAAAAATGAATTATTTTTCTTTTTTCTTTGTAGATTTCTCAGCAATCAAACAATTTTTTTTCCGTTTATTAGTTATGTTTATTCTATAAGATGTCCTAACATTTGAAGAGAATGTAAACTTAATGACATAGAATGAGTAATCAAGCACTTCACACGCCTGATTGTCATATGCGTTTTTGCCAAGTTCAGGATGTTAGTGTAGGCAAATTGAAATTCATGACAGTAAAACAAAAAATCTACCAAGTTTATGAGAGAAGCTATGTATTAGGCCTAGTTTCAATAAGGGTATAACTCACTAGAAGAAAATGAATCTTAAAACATTTCAAGTGATGTAGGTTTCCATCATCGCTATTAAAGTCTATATTGGTAAATTGGTTTGTAAATACTCCATTCGGAGTCGAAAGATTATCATTTACTTAACATTTTTATTTTTCCTTTTGTTTGTCATTCTAAAATACTAATGCACAATTTAACATTTTTTTCCTAATTTACATTTGTATTAATTAGGAAAGAGATTCAGTATAAATGAAATTATAAAGTAGTAATTAAAAAAAAGAAAATTTCATAATAAAGTTTAAGGGATAAATTAGTTATTTAACAGTATAATAAATGTTATATTGATTTTGATTAAAATACTAAAATGACATTTTTTCGACGCCGGAAGGAATATCATTTTATACATGTTATTGTACCTTTACAACTATCTTTATCGTTCAGTTAGAGATATATAACCGTACCCTAATTAATTTGGAGTAACACCATATATAATTAAAACCTTTTCTCATTTGGGTAAAAATTTTAAAAATTACCATGTTGTTTCATTCATTGTAAAGGAGGATTTAAAAATTTAAGATAAAAAAATTTTTAATATTAAGTTATATCACGAAACCCATTATTTCGTGGGGGTCAAAGATTTACCATTCTTTGACTAATGGATTAAAGCAAAATGGCTCATTAATATATCTGTACTTTTTCTATTATGAAGTCACGGATAGTTGTTGTAACTTCACTCCAAGGTCAATTAAAAACAATCTCTCCGTTATTACAAGGGTAAAGCCTTGTATATTCGACTTCCCCTAACTCCGCTTGTGCGGGGAGCCTCGATAGGCAATTGGGGTTATGTTGTTGTTACTATTAAATTATGTCACGATAAGGAATGTATGTTATTTTTCATTTTCAACTAGAATTTTGTGGCTTGGTTAATAAAAATGTAGTACACATTGGTGACAAATTTTAAAATTTTTTTAACAGTGCAAATATTTTTTTTAAATAAAATAGGATGATAAACTTAAAAATTCATAAAAATGAAAAAATGTCTGAAATTTATTCAAATTATGACTTATAACTTTTGAATTATAAGATTTGATCATGAGAATATTGAATTGGTTAAAATATTCACTGTAACATCAATATTTTAAACAAAAAAATATTTTTTATTTTCTTTTAGCCTAATGCATAGCTTATCTTCAAAACATGGCCTCAAAAGTCAAAGGATCCATGAACTTTAAAAAGCACCTTAGTATACCTAAACATGCAAAAATGTATCAATTTACCTCCTCAACTTGTAAAAAATGCACAAATTCGCTCTCTGATTGCCACACATCAACTTTTGTTAGAGAAAGAAAAATGACATATTTGAAAAGTCAAACCAACCAGAAGGTAACACATGACAATCAAGGGGCGAATTTGATGGTTTTTTACAAGTTGAGGGTGCAAACTAGTGCATTATAAAATTTAAGGGGTCACTTGACTTTTAAGACCAAGTTTAAGGGGACAAATCATGCATTAAGTCTTCTCTTTTCTAAATTTTTTTGAAACTACGGACTCTATTGTACAAAACAAAATTCTCAGACAAAGTTTTATAGATGAGTGAAATTAGGTGATAGAGTTGCATCTCCTAATAATGTAAGAATGTAATGTTTGTATAATTAATTGTATTCAAGGGATTCTTATGGCAGCTCATCAATCGCAAATCTTCACAGCCATCAAGTTCATGCCCCTCATCAATCGCAATATCTTCGGCTTCATCAAATTGATGAATGTCCTTGGCAGTTTTTATTTCCACGTAGTTATATTTCCAAATCAATTCTTGATTTGTACTTCGAAGGAATTAGAATTTCAAAACTATTAGTATCCCACCAGTAAAAAGTAGAGACATATTGATATCCAACAATTTTATTTATTAATTTAAATAGCTACTTGAATAATTCACTTATGCCTTATAATCTTATTATAAGAAGTCACTAGCCAATTTGACAATTCAATCATTACATATAATTTATATGCAAACAGACTCTCTCTCACGCATACATCATCGTTCAATTGCATAAATGAAAACAATGTTCATGCACTTGCACTCAAATATATATATACAAATCATTTTTAAAATATATAATTAGTAAACAATTAGGTATATATCCACGTTTTATTTGACTCTAAACCAATCACATCAATTCACCCCACGAGCCACAAGTGTGCGACTTCCTCGAACCTCTATCCCGTACTCTCAATTTTATTTTTGTTTTAGTTGTTACTTGTTACGATCATTGTTAACTATTGTTTATCATTATTTGTTGTTAATGACAATTTTTTTAACTTAAAAATTTATTAAATGTAATTGTAACCAAACATTTAAACTATATCGAAATATAAAAACAATTGTTGAAAAGGTTACCGAAACACCCGCGTACAACTCTTGTATCCATATCTGATTAATAAAAATAAATATTAATACTAATATCTAGATGATGGCCAACTTATATGCTTTTGGACTTTTTGTGTACATCAATGGCCCCGTCATTTTATAAAATTTCCAAATTTTATTAATTTTTTATTTTCTCTGTTGTATGTATAAATACTGCTCCCCTACATCCTCCCCAATGAGAATCCAATATCCATATCCAAATCCTCTTCTCTCTGTTATTAATCAATCCTCGAATTAATTTGAAAAAAGTAACAGAAATAAAGAATGGGAAGAGCACCATGCTGTGAAAAAATGGGATTAAAGAAAGGGCCATGGACTCCTGAAGAAGATTTAATTCTTATCAATTACATTCAGAAATTTGGACATGGCAATTGGAGAGCTCTCCCTAAACATGCTGGTATTTATCTTCCTTTTTTTTCTTGATTAAAACTAATGAATTAATCACTTCCAGCAGTTTTAAGTGATTTTATTTGTTGATTTCAGGTTTATTGAGGTGCGGAAAGAGTTGCAGGCTAAGATGGATTAATTACTTGAGACCAGACATTAAAAGAGGAAATTTCACTCCTGAAGAAGAGGAAACCATTATTCATTTGCATGAATTGCTTGGAAATAGGTATGTTTTTTTACTCCTAACAAAACACTATAAACAATTGATGCCGAAATTTAATTCCCTTCTAGCCCCATTTTTCTTCAGATCTGTGACAAGAAAAAATTGATTTGGTTAATGGTTCTTGACAAAAATAAGCTAAAAACCAACAAAAAATTGTCTACTCAGTGTGATGAAGGGTCACTTTGGCCCTTAAATTGTAGCTTCACAGTTTTTGTACTGCTATCCACCACCTCTAAAACTGCTCACATAAATAAGATGTAGCAATCCCAAACTGGCCGTACAAAATAATACTTATTACCATCATAATTCAAGAGAATAATAGAAATTACGAATCATGTATAAATTAACATCAATTGAATTGGATTAATTTTAACAAAAACATCAATTATGGACATCGCAAGTCAAGTTGTTCAAAAAAAAAAAATTTATTCAGGACATTTTAGTTTATTTCATGAGTACATGCTACTCTAATTAAGTAACTATAATATTTGATTATATATTTCTTAAAATACTCTTATCAACCATATGAATCCGTTTTGTATTGCAATTCTCTAAATTTAGTTAATTGTTAATTTTTTCAAAAATTGTTTTTAAATTTTAACAGTAGATAAAAAATGATTATATATGTAGAGCTAACCATATTTTAGAGAAATCAAACACTGGATTATTATGTTGAGGTTAACTAGGTTGTAATTAATTGCATTATTTCTTGATCCTACAAACTAAGCACGTGAAGCCTGAAATCCATAAAGATTCTCTCCCGTGACTATACCATTTTGCAACTAGTTTTTAATTTTCATAAAATGTTGCCACATTTTATTTAATTAACTCTGTTGATTGATCCAAAAATCCTCACAGTATCTTTATTTTTTAATTTTGCACCAGATGGTCTGCCATTGCAGCAAGATTGCCGGGAAGAACAGACAATGAAATAAAAAACGTATGGCACACCCATTTGAAGAAAAAGTTATTGAAGAAAAATCACGCCACTATCCAAGAACTTAAATCCCTCCCTGCTGCTGACGTGTCAAGAACCAACGACAAGGAAATGAAAACGGAAACAGAAACCGAAACAAAATCAATCAGTTGCGAAGAATCTGTAAGCATGAATAAATACAGACCAAACTCGCCACAACAATGCTCAAGTGAAGAGTCATCTTTGACCACTGGCGATAAAATCGAATTCTCGAACGATTTTCCTGAAATGGACGAGAGTTTCTGGTCAGAAGTATTGTCGAGTGATGAATCGAGACCGAAAAACGATACAGAATTTCAAATTCCGCTATGTAGTGCAACAGATTCTGTCCAATTTGGCTGCAATTCGAGTTTGTTCGATGGCATGGATTTTTGGTATAACCTATTTACGGAAGCCGGGGAATCATTGGAACTGCCGGAATTATTCGGATGAGCTAATTTATTGCACGACTGAATGTAGTTTTTGTTTTTTTTCTTGACAAATATTCAGATGGCAAAAGATTATAAATCACTGCTGTCCATTTTGTAGGTTTTTTTTAGAAAAGAAAACAAACTAGACAATAATATTATTCAACTTTGATAATAAAATTTCCAATTATTTGACCAAAATAGCATGTTGCTTTGAAATATATTGATTATAACATTTGGCAAAACACCACGGAACAAAACAAAGAATATGTACGCATTTGATCAGCCATATCAGTTTGGACTATTAATTAAATTGTGAGACTGATAATGATGTATATATATGAATATTTAAATTTTAAAAAATCAACATGTCGTTTAATAACATAATATTTCAAGGCCGACAAGATTCATCAAGTTAAAGGCCAATAAGGTCGGTATGGGTTGATTGGCTCCGATTTGAAAAAATTTTAGTCTCTGCCGTGGACATTGACTTGCATCGATATCTTGCGGTTATTAAATGATATCCGTCAATAATGGTCTTTTCGCTTGTTGAGTCTTCAAAGGTCCTGTAAAACAAATCCTCGACCGGAGTTGTTTCCGGCGAAGATCCTCCGACGGTCTTGTCAGTGATTAGAGTAAAGGGTGTTTTTAGTGAAGTTCTTTTAGGATCACGTACCTTTTAGCAGTTGGAGATTTGCCATTTATAGGATCTGTGTGTGATGATGTCATGCGGGGCCCATCTGTGAGAGATACACGTGTGGCTCGCCGCTTGAGGGTCTTGTCTGCCGTCTGAGCATTAAATGATTCATCTCTGCCAGTTGGTAATGCATTTAATGCGACAGAGGGGAGAGAAATGTCAGGGTAGTGGGTTGTAGAGGTGATGTCTCGGCAAAATGGCGGAGGGTAACGCCGAAGGTTATTTAATTTGGTAATACCTCGGCGAGATGTCTCGCTGACATGGCCTCGGCGCGGAGTGGCGCCGAGGTGTTCATCAGTTTAGCCTGTATGGTTTTTGGATCTTCTAATGGGCTTGGGTCTTTAATGGGCCTTGATATCAACAAATAAAAATTGGAAGTTAAAATTTGTATAATTCATACTATACGTGTTTGCATTTTGGTATAATTTTTAATATACCTGATTTTTTCTAGGTGATATAATGCGTATTATACGAGTTTGCGAATTAGTATGATGCTGTTATAGTTGATTTTTAGTATAAAGAAATCTGGTATAATGAACATTATACCAAAATGTAAACTGGTATTATTCAAATTTTTTGTGGAAAGTATATCGAGTTGGAACTTGTTTTAAAGATAAAAATGAAACGAACAAAATATTCTTAAGAATCGTTTCGAAAAAATTAACGGTTTAAAAGATTTGATTGTTTTAAGTTAAGAAATTCAAACTAATTAAGAAAGAAAATATTATTAATTAGCAGAACTATGCTTCACGTGTAAGTTCAAATATGATAAAATTACTAATTTATACTATTTAGGATAAAATTATAATTAAATCTAATTAGTTAGCATTTCTTACAATTCCCCTTCTATTTGAGATATGTCAAAGATGATAGTTCC
>CATIWQ010473747.1:0-26008 GCA_949673415.1 Euphorbia schlechtendalii | reverse complement strand
TTTAAACTTTAACTAATAAGCCACACAAACTGTTTAAATTTTAACTAATGAGCCACAAATTCATTAATATTACAATCACAAATTGATAATAAACTGGTTTTGAACTTTAACTAATGAGCCACACAAAAGGTTTAAACTTTAACTAATGAGCCATAAATTCATTAATATTACAATCATAGATGCATAATTAACTGGATTTACAATACTTGTATTGCTAGCAACAAATTCAAGTTTGATTAAAAAGCAGACATAACAAAAACAATTTGGTTTTTCAGTTATTTAGCAATCAAGCCAAGGACTAAGCTATTAGCATTCGAGTTCCAATACATAAATCAGAAACAAATTATAAACAAATCTTATATCCCCTTAACAGAGAAATAAATCATAAATACTATAGCTCATGGACTTACAATGTTACTGGTTATTGCATTAGATTCCGACTTGTAATTACGGCCTTGTTTTCGTTTACGGATAGCAATAAACATTTCAGCCTTCGAAGGTTCTTTCCCGTCGTTTTACGATTTCTAGCAGAAACAAAATTAGCTGATAAATGTGGCTCTAAATCAGAAGTAATAGTAATTATTAGAAGTAACAGTACCAATTGGTGGTTGACTTGGGCAAAACTTGTTGAGCCCACAGCGTGTGGATTTACATTCTTCCTCCGATTCGCCGCATTTTTTTCAGCTTGGGCCTACGATGGTGGCATAGGTTATAAATTGAAATTGAAAATTCATAGGGAATATAGATTTTAAGTCATTGAAATGTACCTTGACTTTCGGATCATTCTAATATTTAAGACAATCTTCGAACTCTTCAATTGTAATGGCGTCAGGCCTATTCTTCATCCGATCCTCGTCATTATCAAAAGTAGTGAAATGTTGTTCCTTGATAAGGGACTTGTTCACCTTCCAAGCATCATGTATTGCTTTCATTACCCATTTTTTTGCTCGTTCATCGATATTGTATTTCGCCTAAAATACATACAAGTTTCAAGGTAATATATATAACATATAACTGAAAATAAAACTATGAAGAACAAGCTTATCCCCACAAAAAATACTAACCTTCACATATCCCCATAGAATTTCCTTATCGAGAACCTTGTGCTAACTTACATGATTGATGGCGACATATTCCCTACCTAAGGTTCCTAAGAACAAGCTGAATTGTGAAATGAGTTTTTTATCATCAGAAACAGGTTGGAACTTGTTATTGATAGTTATTATCTATCTCTCTTTCCTTGCATGTATGCTATCCATCTTAGTTTTGCCTCTCCTTTTTCTTTTATTACTTTCATCTTCAGCTTCATCTATTGCTAACAATTTAACATTGTCAAAGTTAATTACATGGAAAAAACTGCCAGAAACTACATAAAATTAGATATTTAATAATTTTAATAAGCTTGGGATTCATGTTGAGATTCAGGTTGGGGCTGATTGGTAACTTCTTTTCCCTTCTTCTGCTGCTCCCGTAAAGCTAAATATGCAGACATATTCCCAAGCTTCCTTTGCGGCTATTCAGTAGACTATGGAATGATAGACTCCGAAGTCTCAACAATAGTAGGCGTAGGTTGGGATGTTGGCCTCATGAATCTCCTTTGAAAAATTTATGTTAATCAATCAGCAAAAAAACACAACATTGAAGTACTTAACCTTTAAAGACTGATTGAAACACAAAATTTAAATTAAGTAATTACTTAACCTTTAACCGTTAAGTAATTAAATTTTTCCGATATCAACACCAAAAATTTTTTTGCCAATAACTTCAATTTCATATATTACCAATTCTGAAAACTTTTGTCGTTGTGACCTTGTATTTCTAGCTGGACTACAGGCTGGGATTTTTTCGGCACCATCCGCCTTGCATTTAAACAAATTAAAAAATCAAACGATGAAGCCAAAGCAGCAAATGATACGCTAAAACACTGATTGTAAAATTTTCCATGGCATACTAAATTGTATAAGTTTCAGTTCCAAATATACATAATTAGAAAACAAAACCTTTGAGGCAGCTTTCTTGACAGCATTGTTACCCGTCATTGTAGAGTTCCCTTTACACGCCTAAATCATAAAATAAGACATGTTGTAAAGTAAGACTAAAAAAAAAATGACAAGTCATTCATGAAGGAAAACTAATGAAGGTAAACTGCCAAAACAAGTTAATTACCGGTTTCTTCTCCACCATAACTGGAGCATTTGGAAAACTTGATTGTGAACGGGTAGCGTGCTGACTTGTGGCACGTTCCTTATACAACCTCTCCCTTTCCTGCATATAATATATCATGTTATAAAAGTTCAAATTATGCAACTTCTAAAAAAATGAACACAAAGCACACACCTTTGCATGATTATCAAATTCTTCACTTTCTTGTCCCTCTTCATCGGTCGGATTGTAATCATCACTGCCATCATTCTGGGCATTGTCTTCGGCAGTTTTACCTCTAAGAGCACTCAAACCATCAGCCAACTTTTTCAATTGAAAAGAAGCAAATCGCTCCTTATTTTTTGCAATTCTCCTTGCTCTTGTTTCCTCAATTCTGACTTCTCCGGCTTCTTTTACTGCAGCTATAGTCACATACTTCTTACGCTTCATTCCAGTAACTTTCCTCAATTCCATATTTTCTGCATCAGCACTTGCACTTAGCTTTTTTTTACTTCAACCAAATGACTAAAATATGCAAAAAATCGAAGGACTTCAATGAAAAAATGGCTAACTTGATCTGAAATTTAATGTTCGTATCTAATAAGTTTGAAGCTAAATAAGATATACAGAACAGAACATGACAGATAGAAATTAGAGCTTGCTGTTCTGTATATATAAGAAACTACGACATCATAATTACATAAATCTTAAAAGAAACAAGTTATGTTAGTTACCTAAGTTTTAAGCTAAAGAACTCAACAGAACATGAATTCAGATTAAATTATAATGTTCCAGAACACAAAATTAATATTACACAAAATCAATTATCACAAACAATAGAAGATCAATGGCTTTCTAGAAACAAATAGATCAATGACTCTATTATCGACCTGGTTTTAAACCATCTGCTACTAGCCCTATGACTTTGAAAGTTGCATTTTGGATCCAACTTTTTAATGATTAACCTTCTGCTACAGTCCCTAATAATGACTAACTTGTACTTTGCATCCAACTTTTTTCCTCAATATGTAGTCTGAGCACAAGTTTTTATAAATATGACAATCACTGAAAATAGATAATTTCTATATCATTTTTTAATCTCAATTTCACAAGCAAGCTAATATCAAAGTTTCAGAGAACTAATGTACCTAATACTATATTACAGCGATAATAGAAAACCAAAGATGGTAGAATAAAAAAGTTATTACCTTCACAAAAGTTCAGTCTCGGTCTCATATCTAGATGTGGCTATAGTTTTGGCAATGGTTCTACAGATGGATCAACAACAGTGTCAATGTAGAATTCCACAATACCTCGACCGTTAAACCTTGAAATGTAATCAATGACACTCTTGTCACTGCTGCCTACAAATTTCGAACTACCAGACTGCCCTCTTATGTAAACTCCTCCGATTTCAATGTAACCAAGATCCTCTTTAATAAACTATGCTAACTCACAAAGTCCAAATCTGTCCGAATCGATGACTGAATCGATTTCATGTTTTGCCCCTCCCACATAGGCTTTGTTGTGGAATTTGCCCTAGTGGTAAAAGGTAAGCCACATCTTGTTGGTAAGTATGAGTACCTATGTTAAACAATAACAACAAAATTAGAATATGCAAGATTACCTAAATCTGAAAAATAATGACAAATATTTGTAAAACAGCAAAGCGGAATCAAAGCAACAAATCAAGGAAGATATTTAAAAAATCAATGAAACCAAGAAAGTCCAAAATGATAACAGCAAGCCAAGATGTAATCCCAAATCAGAACAACCAATAAAAGTTCACATATAATTTATTATACCTTAAAAACTATTGCAGGTATTTACAAACATAATATGTACAATAGTGTCGATTATTAATGTATCAAATATCAGGTCCATAATCTGTTTGTTGCATTTCATTACGACACTCCCTTTCGTTTTTCTTCACCACATAATGCACTCCTTTTTCAATTGGATTAGCAACATAAAATACTTGTTGAACTTGCGAAGCCATAACAAAAGGATCATTTTTTTTGGCACAACTTGTTAAAGTTCACCCGAGTCAAACCAAATCGACACTTTTCTTCTTGGTACCAGCAACACCTTAATAAAACAACAGAAAGAATTCCCCAATAGTCAAGTTCAATAATTTCTTCTATTGCTCCATAGTAGTCAACATTCGTAACTATCGGATTTTCATCTTTGGAACTGGAAAAACTAGTCGTCAAGGCTAAATAAAAGACTCCACTATTTTGGGTTCTACACTTAGCATGTCTTTGCTTTGTGTGGAATCTGTATCCATTCACCGCATAGCCACTAAATCGCAAAATTGATCGATTGGGACCCTTAGCCAATGTTGCCAATTCTAATGAAGGGTTATCCATTTTATTTACTTTTTCCTCAAGTCATTTATGGAATTCTATAGAGTTCTCTATTTCTCTTTTATACTTCCTAGATTGGACTTGATTGTTTATCAATATTCGATGTTCCCTACAAATGTGAATAGAGTAACAAAATAAGACATACTAATTTACTAAAATTTTTATATGTGAATAAGAAATGGAGTTATAATTGCTTACTTGATTAATGCCTCTATTTCCTTATTCATGGAATTGAATAAGATGTACTGATGAGATTTGTCAAATGCATCATCATCCAAATGTATTTTTTCCCCATCTTTGTTTCTCTGTGTCCCTAAAGCATACCCCTCACTAGGACTATTGGATCTTTCAAACATAGAAGATGCCTTCAAGTTGTCATTTCCACCAAAAAATCTTGAACAAAATGTCAAACTTTCTTCAGCCAAATGCCCTTAAGCTATAGATGCTTCTGGTTTACTCCGGTTCTGAACGTATGATTCCAGTTTTCCTAAATATTGCTCAATAAAAAAAAATCCAATGAGTATGCACCGGACTAACGAGTTCAAGTTCTTTACAAAGATGAATTTGCAAGTGAATCATTACAGCAAAGAATGAAGGTGGCTATGTGGCCTCAAACTCACAAAGTATTTCTGCAATTTCTTCTTGCAACTTTGCAGTGTCTCCTAAATCCATAACTTTTTAGCATATACCTCCATAGAAAGAACCCAATCTAATCAAAGGTAATACAACTTCAGCTTTCAACGATTTCAACACACAAAATTGCAGCAAATATTGGAGCATGAAATGAGCATCATGACTCTTGTATCCCTACAGTTTCCTCTCTTTCATGTTAACACACCGACTAATATTAGAAGCATATCCGTATAGAACTTTGATATTGCTTAAAAAAGAATAGAATATGTCTTTCTCGTCATTCGTCATGTTAAAGATGGCTGTTGGATGCTTAAGAGGACATGTGTCAGAAGTTGCGAGATAAGGGTGCAACTCTTTTTGAATGCCCAAATCTTCCAAATCTTGATGAGCCTTTAAGTGGTCTTTCATCTTACCACTAATATTTAGTAAAGTGCCTACTATATTGTCAAAAACATTCTTCTCTATATGCATGACATCCAAGTTATGTCTAAGATTATTATATTTCCAATAAGGTAGTTCAAAAAATATAGACTTTTTCCTCCAAGGTGAATCGTCACTAGCCTTTTGCTTTCTCTTTTTCTTCCCAAACTCATTGTCATAATCGATTAGTAAAAATTCAATGTCAGTTCCACTTAAAGGTTGATAGTTACAATTTATATCATTAAAGGGTAGGAACTATCGGGTTAAAATTGATTACATTTGAGCAGATTTTATGAAGTCCTTCTATTATTTCAGGTTTTCTATCAAGGAAGGAGGTCTCCTAGGCATTGCAAACAAAAAGGAAGAAAATGGAGAAAGGTGGGCTGTAAAGAAGAAGGAAACCAGTGATGACATCACCAGGATAGAGGAACTATTTTAGTTAGAAAGTAATTTTAGTTTCTTTTAGGCAAACTTGGTTTGTAATCTTCTTAGTTTAGTTGTCCACTTGATTAGCAAGTGTACATTTTATTATTAATTTCAAGTACAATGGTAATGATGATTGGGTTTTGTATGGCTGATTTTATTCAGTAAAACTTGGACAGTAGAGGGCCACATCCCTCTTTTATTTTGGGCGGGAAAAAGAAAGGGGTATATCCCCTTTTCTCTTCTTTTGTTACCGCCAACTATCATCTAATTAATTTTACTATTCAACTTTCATTTTCTCTCCACTTTTTGGCCATTTTTCACTTTCTTTTAAGTTCTCTTCATTAATGGAGTTGTTGAGCAATTAATGGAGGATTACGAGTAGTCTTCCTTCTAGTTCTGTTTAACTTATAAAAGGCAGTCTAATGAGATCTTCCCTCTACTGTAGCATATTAACTCTTTCCTTTGTTTGACTGTTTGTATGAAGAAATGCCTATTAGTCTAAATGAAAATTGATCATTTTCATGCATAATATTAATTGGTAAGGACCGAAAGGTGACCCATTTAGTATAGAAGATCTTCATGCATATATTTAATATGATATTGAAAAATGAATGTTGGTATGCCTTGGGTTCTATTCAATGGATGCTTGACTATGCTTAATGCTACTTTGTTGGTTATATGAAGGACTGAAAAGTGAAGTAAAATCAGTTGAGTAAGAAACTAAATTTACTTAATAGGCTATTTAGGGAAATCAAGTTAAGAGACCTTGGAATAGAATTTTAAAGCAAGGGATTATATTGAAAGTAGGGAAGATTTCCTTAGATTATTAAAAGGGTGGACTTAACTAGAGCTTTCCATATATTTTAATTCAAATCAACTTCCATTTCTGTTTTAATTATTGAAATCAATCTTAAAGTATTAATCAAACCTGCAAATTCAAGAAAACTTAGTTAACTTTCATAAAGCCCATTTATCATGAAAAGAACAAGCTGACTTAAAGACCTCCCAGTGGGATACGATACTCTTGCTTGCCACTTTGCAATTAAACACTAGTATACTTGCTAGGTGTGATACTTTCCAAGAGCAACAAGTTTTTGGCATCGTTGTCGGGGAGCAACTTATGTGAAAGTTTGTTATCTTTGACTATAAATTGGTGCTTTTAATCTTGTTTGTTATTAGTTTGTAGAAATAGGTTTTTAGAAGACTTCCTTGTGAATGCAAAGAGATGGAAGTGAACCACCTATTCCTATCAATGCTGAAATTGAAAGGGATTGTAGAAGGAGAAGTGGTTTTGTAAGAAGTGGTTTTGTAAGAAGGAGAAGTGGAGAACTATCAATGCTGAAATTGAAAGGGATTGTAGAAGGAGAAGTGGTTTTGTAAGAAGAGCTCGCACAAGCGAAAGAATGGAGGAACAAAGAAGAGAACGTGACCGCCAATAGCAAGAAAGGCTAGAGCAAGAAAGGCTGGAAAGAGAAAGGTTAGCTCAACATGAAGGAGAGGATGAAATTCAACCTCCACCAAGAAGTCCTACCTTAAGAACTTATTTGGAGCCCAATACAGAAGGCCACTCTTCATATATTGTAATCCCACAAGAAGGAGATAACCTATTTGAAGTTAAAAGCTATCTAGTTCACATGCTACAAGCCTTTGTTCAATTTGGAGGGCTTCCACTAGAAGATCCAAATGCTTACATTCAAGACTTTGTAGCCATGTGCAACACTTTCAAAACCAATAGGAACGTTTCAGATGATGCTATAAGGCTTAAGCTTTTTCCCTTCTCTTTGAGAGATAAGGCAAAACAATGGCTGAAGATCTTGCAGCCAGGCTCAATCACAACCTGGAATGACATGGCGAAGGCCTTCTTGACTAAATATTTCCCACCAAAGTAAGCCTTGAAGTTGAGAAATGAGATCACCAGATTTGTGGAGCTCCCTGGAAAATCAATGTCAGAAGTTTGGGAAAGATACAAAGAGATGTTGAGGAAAGTGCCAAACCATGGCATTCCTATTTGGATCCAAGTCCAAAATTTCTATAACGGACTTTCCAACATTAATAAAAGCAAAATCGAATCCGTGGCAAATGGAGATTATGAAGATTATCCTCCAGAGGAGATCTTTGAGATGATTGAGAAAATCATCAATACTATTTCCAAATGGCACTCTATCTATGAGGAAAGACCCCGAAAGGCGGAATCGAAGGTCATCACTGAGCTTTCAGGGAAATTTGACAAGCTCTTGACATTGTTGACTAAGAAGAATGTCTCCACCATTACAAGCCCTTTATCAAGCTACTGTGAAATTTGTGGAAGAAACCACCGCACTGAAGATTGTGATATGGTGCTTAATCAAGAGCAATGTGACTATTTGCAAGGAAACCAAAGAGGTGGAAACCCTTTTCCAATACATACAATCTGGGGTTTAGAAACCATCCTAATTTTTCTTGGAAACCTCCACAGCAGCACAATCAGCCTTCATTTCAACCACCTCAACAACCACCTTTTCAACAACCTAGTCATGTCCAACAACCTCAGCAAGGTCATCATCAGTTTCAACAACATAACCAACATCACAACAACCATGCAGGAAGTTCTTCCCAACAACCCAAAAGGTCAGAAATGGATGAGATGTGGGAGATGATGACTCAGTATATGAAGCAAAATCAAGCTCATATGAAGAATTTGGAGACCCAAATCCACCAACTTACTCAAACCATCACTCCAAAAGGGAAAGGAGCTCTTCCTAGCAATACGGAAACCAACCCAAAGGAGGAATGCAAAGCCATAACTCTAAGGAGCGGTAAGATTGTGAATACTACTAACTTAATGACTGCTGATGTTGGTGGAAATGCATAGAAAGTTGGAGAGGAGGTTAACTTGATAAAGCAGGACAATACCTCTCAATCATAAGAAAAGGAGAAGACCTCGATTGAGGTAGATAAATATGAGACCTCGAAGAAGAAAGACAAGACCTTGGAATCAGAAACCAAGGAGGTCTCCAAGTACTAGACAAAGATCCCTTTTCCATAAAGAGCTAAGCAACATGATATGGCCAAGCACTTTGACAAATTCTTGGAGGTCTTCAAGAAGCTGGACATCAACATACCTTTTGCAGAAGCCCTCGCAGATGCTAATGTATGTTAAATTCTTAAAAGAACTCTTGTCTAACAAAATAAAGCTGGAAAATGTGGCTATGGTTCAACTCAATAGAGACTGCTCTTCTATTCTGCAAAGTACAAGGCCTCTTCCCACCAAACTCAAAGATCTAAGGAGTTTTTCTATCCCTTGTTCTATTGGAAATCTTGATATTGAAAATGCTTTGTGTGACTTAGGAGCAAGTATAAATCTAATGCCATATTATCTTTCAAACAAATTAGGTTTAGGAGACCCCCAACCAACTAGGGTTTCTATTCAACTTGCGGATATAACCATTAGGTACCCTAGGGGAATGGTGGATGATAACCTAGTGAAAGTAGGCAAGTTTATTCTTCCAGTAGACTTTATTTTTATGGACATGGATGAAGATATTCATGTTCCTATCATTTTAGGAAGACCTTTCTTGGCTACTGGAAGGGCTTTAATCGATGTAACAAATGGCAAGTTAATTCTGAAAATTCGTGATGAGGAAGTTGTGTTTAAAATGAATGAAGCTTTAAAGTTACCCCCTTCCTTTGATGACCAATGCTATTTCATGGATACCACCGATGCCTTTGTAAACCCTTACTTTTTGCAGGAAATGAATTTGCAAGACCTTGACAATGAAGATGAGATCTTGGAGAAGCAAGTGGAAGTAAAGATAGGCTGCCAAGCTATTATTGGTGCAAGGGTTATCATTGAAACACTTAAAGACCTTTCTGATTCCCAATATCCAGAACTTAAAGACCTTCAACAAGCCCTTGATCTTAAGCCTTTACCTGATCACCTTGAATATGCTTTCCTAAACCCACCACAAGACCTTCCTATCATCATTTCTTCAAAACTCTCACCCAAATAGAAACAAGATCTTCTTGACATTTTGAAAGCTAATAAGGAAGCCCTTGCTTGGAAAATTTCTGACAATAAAGGAATTATCCCTTCTATTTGTGTACATAAAATTTTGATGGAAGAGGACCATAAGCCCTTTGTTTTACCCCAAAAAAGCTAAATCCTAACATGAAAGAAGTTGTCAAGAAAGAGGTAATCAAGTTCTTGATGCTGGAATTATTTTTGATAGTATTTAGACAAGTCCAGTTCAAGTTGTACCTAAGAAGGGAGGGATGACTATTATGCAAAGTGAGAAAGGAGACCTTGTACTAACCAGAACTATCACAGGTTGGAAGGTTTGTATTGATTATAGAAAGTTGAATGATGATACCAGAAAGGATCACTTTCCTCTACCTTTCAGTGACCAAATGTTATAAAGACTTGCTAGATACAAGTTCTATTGCTTTCTAGATGGGTATTCGGGCTATAATCAAATAGCCATTCATCCAAATGATAAAGAGAAAACCACCTTCACATGCCCTTATGGAACTTTTTCCTATAGGCGAATGCCCTTTGGTCTATGTAATGCCCCAACCACATTTCAAAGGTGCATGATGGCTAATTTTCATGATATGGTGGAAAGAACAGTGGAGATCTTCATGGATGACTTTTCTATTTATGGGAAGACCTTCGACAACTATCTTCGAAATTTGGAGGAGGTCTTGATCAGGTGTATTGAAACCAATTTGGTTCTCAATTGGGAAAAGTGACATTTCATGGTGATTGAAGGAATTGTGCTTGGACATAAAGTTTTAGAGAAGGGCTTGGAATTAGACAAAGCTAAGATAGATATCATTCAAAATCTCACTCCACCAACTTCAGTGAAGGAAGTAAGAGGATTTCTAGGCCATACCGGTTCTATAGGAGATTCATAAAGGACTTTTCAAAAATTGCTCAACCCTTGACAGCATTGCTTCACACGGATGTGGAATTCAAATTTGGAGAAGACTGCATGAAGGCTTTCATGAAACTCAAGGGTAGGCTAGTGAACTCTCCTATTCTCACTGCCCCATATTGGACAAAACCCTTTGAGCACATGTATGATGCATGTATTGGCGCGGTCTTGGGATAAAGGGAGGAAAAGCACTTCAAGCTAATTTACTATGCTAGCAAGACCTGAATGACGCACAACAAAACTACACAACCACTGAAAAGGAATTGTTAGTAGTAGTCTATGCCTTTGACAAGTTCAGATCTTACCTTATGCTCTCCAAGGTCACAATCTTCACTGATCATGCAGCCTTGAAGTATCTATTTGCAAAGAAGGATGCAAAGCCTAGGCTGATTCGATGGCTTCTCCTCTTACAAGAATTTGATCTTCAAATCAAAGACAAAAAGGGATGCAAAAATTTTGCTGCTAACCATCTTTCCAGAATTCCAAGAGAAGACCTCAATCCTCAAAAAATCATCATAGAGACCTTCCCTGATGAAAAGCTTTACTCGGTAAATTCTGCCCCTTGGTATGCTGATATTGCTAATTATCTTGTATGTAATATTACCCCAAAGTGTTTGACATATGCTCAAAAGAAGAAATTCTTTGCTAATGTCAAATATTATTTCTGGGAGGAACCGTTCTTGTTCAAGTTATGTGCTGATCAGATTATAAGAAGATGTGTAGCAGAAGAGGAAACCAACAAGATCTTGCATATGTGCCATTCAACTGAGGCATTTGGAGCCACAAGGACTGCTTCCAAGGTCTTAGAGTGTGGTTTCTATTGGCCCACCATTTTCAAAGATGCTCACCAATTTATCTCACATTGCAATGAATGCCAAAGAGTAGGGAATATTTCTGCCAAGAACTTTATACCTTTACATAATGTTGTTGTTTGTAAAATATTTGATGTGTGGGGTATAGACTTCATGGGTCCTTTTCCTAAATCTTATGGAAATAGGTACATTCTCTTGGCCATAGACTATGTGAGTAAATGGGTTGAAGTAATTGCAAGCCCAACAAATGATGCTAAGGTGGTAGTCAAGTTTCTGAAGATCTTCACTAGGTTTGGTTGCCCTCGTGCTATTATAAGTGATCAAGGTACATAATTATGTAATGCTCAATTTCAAAAGTTAATGACTAAATTCGGAGTCACACATAGAATTGTGACCCCATACCACCATCAAGCAAGTGGACAAGCCGAGGTCTCCAATAGGGAGATAAAATGAATTCTAGAAAAGGCTGTGAATAGTTCTAGGAAGGATTGGGCTAATAAGTTAGACAATGCATTGTGCGCCTATAGAACAACATATAAAACACCTATAGGCATGTCACCTTTTAAGTTGTTATGTGGCAAAGCATGTCACCTTCCCATAGAACTAGAGTTCAAGGCTTTGTGGGCACTAACCGTTCTAAACTTTGATAAGGAAAAGGTGGAGGAAGCAAGAAAGTTTCAATTGAATGAATTCGAAGAGTTAAGGTTGTTTAGCTTTGAAAATATAATGAATTATAAAGATAAAACCAAGGCTTGGCATGATAAGAGAATATTAGTAAAAGAATTTTCTGTTGGGCAGAAGGTCTTGTTATATAACTATCGTTTGAAGCTCTTTCCAGGAAAGTTGAAATCTAGATGGATAGGTCCATACACTGTGAACAATGTCTTCTCCCACGGAGCAGTGGAGGTCTCGAACTCAAAGGGCGAGGTCTTCAAGGTAAATGGATAAAGGTTGAAACCGTATCTAAGGAGACCATGGAGGTTATAGAGGAAGTCTTCTTCTTCAAGCCTCCTTGACAAGACCTTGATTACTGGTGCCCACTTCATGCACCAAATGAAGCAAAATACTTTTTGAGGAAGTAGCAGAAGCTTTTCTGGCCTAACCACTACTTTTTGTCATGCACTATCTTGATTAGAGTAAATCATTTTTATTATTTATTCTTATTTTATTTTATTTTATCTTGTTTCATTTTAACTGATTTTTCCTTTTAAATTTTTGCTATAACATGTTTCTTGTTGTGCTGCTGATTAGTAATGTTGAACTAATATCAGCCATACACACTCAATTCCATTAACTTGTAAATAATTTTGGCCTTTAATTAATTAGTCCTTTTTTTGGGATAACTATCCCATAAAAAATAGCGTGATCTGTAAGTTGGTAGTTGTTACCGTTTCTCTCCCTTAATTTTCCTATTCCCTTTATCTTTGCTAAACTGACAGTTTTAAATTTGAAATTCAAATTTCAAAACCGTTCACTCACTGATCGATTTTCCTTCCTCCTTTAAAAGCTGCAACTTTTCCCTCTCTTTACACTTTTCACCTATTCGCTTTCTTTCCCCTCTCTGCTCTTTCTCTTCATTTTCAATTTTCTTTACAGCTATTTCTTTACGCTAACATTTCATTTCTCACCATGTCTAAGAAAGTGAAAGCTTCAGCTTTCAAACCTTCTGCTTTAAAACCACCAACCCCTGCTGCCTCGCAACCCTCAAACACAGTGGGTAGTGATGAAAATTTAACCCCGCAAGAAAGAAATGTGAAACGATGCTCGATTTTCATTGATGAGACTAAGTTAGCCATGTTTCAATCCCTTTCGCAAGTACAATTCCAAAGCTCAAGGAGTTTTGACTGGGCTGCCTTACTCAGCCTTGACCTTTCTCAAGAAGTTAGAAGCTTGTTGGAAGGTGATGGCCTTATGTCTTTCGTAGAACCAGAGGACCCAGCCTATAAGGAACTCACTTTGGAGTTTCTTTCAACTTTCACCATCAACAATGAAGTCAAAACAAAAGATGATCTGAAGGTTTTGTTTCGACTGATGGGAAGGAAGAAGGCGCTGTCTATCAATGATCTTAATGTGGCTTTGCAAGTGATCTTAGAGGAAGAATCTTATTTAGGAGCTATGGATAATGAACTGAGTGCTTATCCCCCTGAATTTAAGAGGGATAAATATTTGAAGGAGATCTCTAAGAAAATGGTGAAGGAGTCTGCTAAAAACCTAACCAAGCCCAGCCACCATGTTATTCAGAAATTCTTGTTTGCCAGCCTCTTCAGAAGGAAGAACCAATCAACAATGCCTTCTATTGTTGTGTTTGCTATATGGTGAATGGAGAAGAAGCAAAAGATGAATGTGGGTGCCCTTTTTGCCAAATATATTTCAACTTCCAAAAACCCAGGAGCCATTCTTTGCAGCTCTCTTATGATTAGAATTTCAAGAAACATCTTTAAGGACTTCAAGAGGGAAGGTTTCACTGTAGGGCTGCAGTCTCGTGTTCGCCACTTTTCTACTGATAAGTTTAATAGTTTGTTCAAAAGATGCGGCTATATATCAATGGTGCCAAAAACTTGTTCACGAAAAATTTAGGTTTTGTCAGTACCTCTTATTAAATAGAAAAATGATGATAACTGCAAGTATTCAATTGCGATATAGTTTTAAAAGATATCGATCCCACAGGGAAGGGCTAGTTCTAAAGATCAACAAGGAAGATAAGATAAAAAGTAAATAAAATAATGTATTTGTTTGGATAGGAGGGTTAGAAGGAAATATGAGGTATGAAAGATTAGAGAATATAAATATATAGATTTTCCCTAAGAAATAAGGTAAGTAGAGAAAACATGCAAGTTTAACAAATATGTTACGATTCACTAAACTAATCTAATAGACTCGGTTATAAATACTTAGATGTTCAATTATTCGCAGCATAGCAACACATGAAATGGCTTTTCTAGATCTAGCGCAAATGAATTAAGACTATCATATAAACTTGGACAACATCAATACTATGCTTAGTACGGGTCGCTCTCACATAGCCACATTTATCAAGTTACCATTCCAAAAATGTTGGCTCACTAAACAGCGTTATATCACAGATCCAGTGATTATATACAATATTGTTAACCCTAAAACTACTCTTAAAATTAACTCCAACGCATATAACTTGATTAATATAAAAGACTTAACACGAAATATGCATTATGCACATAGACATATCATAAACTTCGAAATAGAAAGTATAAGTAGAAAGCAAAGCAAAGTTATAAGGTATGCAAGTGAAAGATAAAGTTGATCAAACCGTATCCACTCTTTAATGAGAGTCGTCAATTCCCACAATTCCTACGTCTGCTTTGAATTCGGTCTCGACTCGTACAAAACCTCCACTAGGATGGTATTCTTTGTGAATATCAAACAAACGAATATTGAAGAACGAAAAATTTTATTGATAAGTGATTTGCAATTACACTTATGCAACAATCGCTCGAATGTGTAGAGAAATCTAGTGATCGAAATAAGGTTCGAATCACTTATACATTTTCTCGCTAACTTAGAACGAAATGAACTCTACACGATTTTTCTCTCTATCTATGCAAACACGTAAACACACCATATAAGCCACTCTCACATTCTCTACCACATGAAATTGGTGGGGTTTGGAGCCTTATTTATAGAGTATGAAGGGTTGCGTCTATCCATACATAGAGTTGTGTCCATTGGTGAAAGATTGCATCACTTCATTATGATTAGTTGAATTGGTTTGATCTTATCCACAATTGAAAGGCACCTTTTCATGATTGGTTGACTTCCAAAAGGTGTCTTTTCATTTGGTAGTTGATGGTGGTTGATCATTCTTATCTAGCGGTTAATAGATGAGAAGAGTTGACCAAAAAACCATCAAAGTCGCGATTGCGAAATACATGTCACGACTGTGAATACTTGGTTGGCAACTTTCTGTTCTGAAGAATACTAAGTCGCGACCGCGAATGGTTGTCGTGACCATGAATTGTGTTTTTCTTCAGAACCCTTCTTGTAACTTTACCGATCTTCGGCAGTTTCGATCCTAAGCTAAATCCTTAAGTTCCACGCATCTTTTTGCACATTTTTCACTCTTTTTTCATAGATTTCCAACTTTAATCATTTTACTTCCAAGATTTACCAAGTACCTGCATTTGCATCAAAAACAACTACATAGCACGTGAAATCTTTTATATGAAGTATAAAAATGACTTAAACTATGGTGTTTAATGTGTAAAATTTTTATAATAATAAGTGTAATTATATACTTATCATAGATGCATTAAGCCAAAATAGAATGATCACTAAAGAGATGATATTCATACACTAAACTTACTTTGTTACAGAAATCCTGAACAGTTTGTTTGAAAACATTTTCAATATCTTATTTTTGTTTCTTCGACAGTGAACAATCGATCATACGACTAATCAGACGGCGCTCTTGATCCGGAGGACATCTTTTCAAGAAGTTTTCACTTGTGCTGGTTTTTCTTCCATTGTAATAAGCGTTATATTTCTTTTACAACCTCGGATATTTTTATTAATCCGGGACTTCTAGTTTCTTTGTAATCGAACTTTGTAACGTTTGTGCAATTTACGTTTTGTGAATTGTTCTTTAATAAAAAGAAGAGTGGGTGTTTTGTCGGTAAGCGTCTCACATCAACCTAGTTGGGATGAGCGTTCCGAAATTTTCACCCACCCCAAACATTTTCCAATGGAGGAAACACTGTTCCTTCGCAGGTTTTCAAAAAAAAAAAAATACAACTAATCAGACATTTAATAATAAAAAGTTAAAAAAAACAACAAAATCAACACCACTTCAAACAATCGAAAAACAAATTTAGACATTTAACCCAGAAGCATTGAACTTGTCCTGGATAATTTGATGAAGCCTTTTTTCCATTTCAGCAGTGAAATAATTTTTCCAGTCGCCAATTTTACCTTTTCGGAAAAACAATTTGTTTTCGATTTTGATAGGAATATGTTTGCGTGTGCTATTGCTCTTATTCACCTCCAAATTGCTCAATCTCTCAAAACTACAAAGCTCAACAATCTTCTCAACTTCATCTTGTGCCTCTTCATCAATGGAGAAAGGACACCCCATAAAATCCGCCATTTTCTTTACGTAAAAGCCACAGTGCCTCTTCATCAATCTTCTCATTATTTTTTGTTGTGGTTTTCAGGGAAGGGTCACTCAGCTCAAGAATTAAGGCCTAAGGAATGTTTTTACTTGGTCATTCTCTGATTATTCTCTTTAATTAATTTGTTTTTATCATTTTAATAAAAAAATTAACATAATGCAGTTCATCATTTCGAAAAGATGAATTACCATTTACAAAATGTAAGCTTTAATTGCCGTCCGGGGCTGTTTGAAAAAAATTCAAGTTAGAATTCTATCAGATATAGTCTTAAATACTATTTTTAGCATATTCGGTAACTTAAATGTTCTTTTAATGTTTGACCTATTGACCTTACTTATATGGTACTTAATGAAGTCAACTTTTGTTTATATGGTACCTTACATATCAAATTTTAGTACGATAACTTAACAAATCAATGACGGTCAACAATTATATGCATAAAACATATTGATTCTTGAAATGACAACATAAATATTAGACGTTTTTGTTTGTTTATTGAATGCTTCGTGTATAAAAGGGTATTTGAATGATCCGAACAAACCCAAAAGGTATTTATTCCATGATATGAAAAATAAGGGTGAGGCTTGAGGAAGCCTCAATTGTAATACAATCTTTTCAGCCGTTTAACCTCTAAATATCACATGTTTGCTTCTCGTCAACTACAATTTTAAAAAATATCATTTTCCTAATTATGTTTTCATTAACTATAAGTTGACACGTGACATTAAAATGATATATTTATTCATTTTTACCAAGCTGAGAGAGAGTTAGTTAACACAAATTCAAGTTTAAAGTAAAACTTTGCAAAAGTTGTGAAGTTGATGAGACGAAACATGCATTACATAGTTAATATACAGCAAGAAAGGAGCTTAAAATTTCACCGAAACTCGTGTTTGAACAACAACTTCGATACTTGTAGCAATTATAAAATCGCCGCCTTATTTCATGAACTTGATGTAATTGTACCAAAAACCCAAATTTAAAATAGAATGATCACTAAAGAGACGATATTCATATAGAAATCCGGAACATTGGTTGCTTGAAAACTTTTTCAACAGCTTATTTTTGTTTTTTCGACAGTGAACAATAGTTCAAACAACTAATCAGACATTTAATAATCAAAAGTGAAAAAAAACACAACAAATCAACACCACTTCAAACAATCGAAAGACAAATTTAGACATTTAACCCAGAACCATTGAACTTGTCCCGGATAATTAAATCAAGCCTTTTTTCCATTTCAGCTGTGAAATAATTTTTCCAGTCGCCAATTTTACCTTTTCGGAAAAACAATTTATTTTCGATTTTGATAGGAATATGTTTGCTTATGCTGTCGCTCTTATTCACCTCCAAATTGCTCAATCTCTCAAAACTACAAAGCTCAACAATCTTCTCAACTTCACCTTGTGCCTCTTCATCAACGGAGAAAGGACACCCCATAAAATCCGCCATTTTCTTTACATAAAAGCCACAGTCATTTTTCAAATCTTCGTACTTCAAAAACAACACTCTGTTTGGATATTCCAAGCTTGCTTTCCAGTATCCCAACACATGATCCCAATATGGTCCATAATCCGAAACTCCACTGCAGAACTTTTCATATGCGTCCTCAAATGGTATCGCTTGTAATTCTTTTGTGCACGAAAAATGCCATAGCGACACAAGAACATCCTTTGGATTTCTACAAACATAAATGATTTTCGTGTTGGAGTTTAGGATTGATTTGGGCAAGGAATTGAAAGGAACATGGGTTGCAATCAATGGATTTTCAGTAACCCTTTCATGGCCAAGAGAATAAAGCAATTCCTGAACTGGAATAATATCATGTGGCATTTTGGTGAGCAAAGAATTGGAAGAAGAAGAATTTGTTCTTGTTGAAATCGCAACAGAAAGGGATTTGAGCCAAGTAGTGCCGGATTTCGGAATGCTACAAAGGAGAACATCATTTGGCTGAGGTATGAAGTTTTTCTGAAACAAAATTATTCCTTTGAGGAAATCTGAAAAGCACCAAAAATCTTGGAATTTGTATAAATTTAGTGAAACTCGCCAGCTTGGCTGCCGAGGAAGGTTTGAGGTGTTGATGATTTCATTATCACTGGCAGCATGGCTTTGCGCTGGAGATGATTCTCCGGTGACTTTGGCAGTTGCTGTATAATTGAGAGATGGAGAGGCTTCCATAGTAAATGACGGTAATAAAGCTGAATAGTCTAAATAAGAAACTTTAAGGCTGAAGAGAAGCTTTTTTCTTAATTTGTTCTTATAATTTACCATTTCTAACAAATGGGGCTGCGTTTATATAATGATTTTTCTTATACGGAGGATATTTTGGCATGGAAAAAAGGCATTCAAATTCAATACGCATTAGAATTTAAATATGTAAACTGTCATAATTTTGTTCTGTTGATGGTATTTCAAAAGTATAGAAATTTTGTGGGCTTAAAGAGCGTTAAGTTGATAGTTTATGTGAGTATACTAGAAGGGTTGAACTCATCTTAAACAAAACTAATTGACTTGTGTAAAGGTGAAGTTGTACTTGAGCGAGAGTGTTGGAGATGTTAAGCTTATCCTACATAAAAAAAACGAGAACTTAAAGTGTTGTATTCGGTTTTCTTTTTTCTTGTTTGTTTTTCTTTTTATTAATAATATACGAGCTCGGATTTCCCCATTTTAAATAATTTCAAAAAATTGAGTAATTGGCCTTTAACACAAGTCTATTAGTTTTGTACAAGATGTTGAGATCACAAATTCCACATGCGCATCGGCGCTAGGGAACAAAAATTGCACTTGCGCCACCAAACAAGTGGAATTTGAACCGCCAACACTAGGGATGGGCGTGGACGAAATCTGGACAGTGTATAGATGGATCCATATCCAAATCCATTTTTACATATTAGATCTATATTCCGTTCAGATTTGCTGGATCTATAAAATTTGTACCCATATTCAAATCCGTTGGATTCTATGGATCTAAATCTAAAACGGATCCAAAGTAGATCTATACAAAAACTTTTCAATTTCAATTTATTTGTTGTAAAGAAATACAATAGTTATAATTTGAATTCTAACAACATTTTTTCTTATGCTTTATAACAAAATAATTTATATGAGTACAATTTCTTTTTCTTTCATTAATATTCTATTGATCAAATTTTTCATTATTAATTTCATTATCTATAATACTTTATCAAACATCGTTTAAGTGAAATATTTACATTATGTATAGTTAATTAAATTATCGATATTATAATATTGAAATCTTCAACTAAACTCAAATGCATATTATCATATAAGAAACATGATTATAGATATAAAACGATATTTAATTTTGTATAAGGTGATACTATATTATTTTATGCTTACATATATAAAAGGATTTGGGTCTGGATCTAGATCTCAAAATAAAATTCGATACTATATCCATTTTTTTATGTTAGAACCATATCCGCTGGGTATGAAAATTTAGGATCCATATCCTGACAAACGGATATGGAACCACGAATCTGGACCAAATCTATGATCCACGTCCATCCCTAACCCACACCAATGCATGAGCCGTTTTAACTATTTCCCAGGCAATGGCGACATCAAATTTTTTTTTTTGAAGAAAAGGAACATATTAAAAAACTCAATAGAGATGGGTAATACAACTGGGAGGAGAATTAGTCCAAACCTCCATTACGTCATCAAGAAAGACTGCTCTAGCAAGAGCATGTGCTACAAAATTCGAATCCCGTCCCATCCAAGAGAACAAGCAAGAGACAAATTCTCGGGATAAGGACTTACAATCTTGAACTATAAAGGAAAAATAAGACAAGTCACCATCATTTTTCGACAAAAAATTAAATAAAACTTTGCAATCGGTCTCAACAATAACATGAGAAAAACCAAGTTGTTTCATCCATGACAAAGCCTCACGAACCGATAGCGCCTCCACTTGAAGAATAGAGATATGAGAAGGGAGCAAGCCCGCTTTCGCGCCCACAAAAGCTCCACCACAGTTCCGCAATGAAGCACCATAACTAACCGAACGTCCTTCCTCAAAGATAGTCGCATCTGCATGCTATTTTATAAACGAAGCATGAGGAGCAGCCCAAACTATCGGAACCACCTGCTGATTTTTATAGGTTCTGCCATTACCATCAATAACCGGTTGATTGAGTGTGCCATTGTCCAGGGGGACCGCCAGAGCAGCTGCAAAATGGACAGAAGCAACATCATGCATATTGACATGCTGGAAAAAGTGTCTAATCCTTGGAAGACCATAAAGCCCATAGCAGGTAGCAGAAACGTTGAGCAAAAACAATCGATGATCGATGAAATAAATCCAAGAAAAAAACATGAGGAACTAAAACATTTTAGATAATGAAAGAATTGTCAAACAAGTGCCACACTTCCCAAGCATAATTACAATGAAAGAAAATATGCGAAATATCCTCGAGTTCTAATAAACAAGACTGTTAGTAGGCATCATTAACACAGTGATGATCAAATAAAGCACAACGAGTGGGAATAATATTATTTAAAAGACGCCACATAAAGACCCGAATCTTCGAAGGAATTTTTAATCCCCAAATAAAGGACCACATAGATGGAGAAACCGGATTATTACTACTAGGATATTGTCCTCGATCCTATAGGCTAATTTAACAGAATACAACCCTCCCGTATCGAAAGGCCAGTAGGCCGATGTCAGCTCTAGGGATAAGAGGTAAGGGGTTCCGAACAATAAGATTTGCTTCAGCCTCATCAAAGAAGTTATGTATTTTATCAAAATTCCAAGTACGGTTATGGATAAATTCAGCCACTTTGACACCCATCAAGGAAACATTTCCTTTCCTCGATAAAACAATCTAAGAATCACAGCTAACCCAAGCCACATCCTCGATATAAATTTTTTCCTCATTCCTAACTCTCCATTTAATTGAATTCTTAATAAACGGTAAAGTGGAGAAAATGCTTCGCCATTTATAGCTAGGAGAATTAGATAAGATAGTTGATAACACGTCTCCGTGCCTAAAGTAATGGGAACTAAATACACAAGCCACCAAACTTTAAGGATAAGCGAGAAACCACCAGATTTGTTTCCCAAGAAGAGCTGAATTAAAATCATAGATATTCCTGAAGCCCGTCCCTCTAAACTTCTTTGGTTTAAACAAAGCCTACCATCTATACCAATTTATACCTCTCGAATTACTTCCATTAGAAGCCCACCAAAATGAATTTAGCAGCTTGTGAAATGAGTCGCATAGGGATCCCGGGATGCAAAAAAGAGACATAAGATAAGATGGAATGGATTGGAGGACAAAGTTGATAAGTACCTCCTCCCCCCCTCAGGAACTCGGGAACTTAGACATCAACGTACCAATACGTTTCCAAATTCTATCTTGGATAAAATCCAAGGAAGCCGTTTTACTCCTGCCCACCGATAAAGGCATCCCTAGGTACATCGAATAACGGTCATAAATTTTGACATTGAAAAAGTCACAGATAAGTTAGCCTAAGAAGCTATCAACATTAGTGCCAAACGAAATCGATGATTTAGAGAAATTAATCATTTTCCCCGAAGCTCTCTCATAATCTCTAAGATAATTTTTTATATGAAGGGACTCTGACAGAGTCTATCATCTACAAAAAGTAAGTGGGAGACTAAAAGCTCATTTCTAACCACCTTATACCTGTGGATACTATCCTTAAGCTCGAGGGAAGTCAGTGCGGTCGAAAGGCCCTAAGCACAAAGGATAAATAAATAGGGGGATAAAGGATCGCCCTGTCGAAGTCCCAGAGAGGGGTTTATAATCCCAAACCAATGACCACTAGAGGGAAAGGAATATTTAACTACACAAATGCACATCATCATCCAACCTATCCACGTGTTAGAAAAACCCATACGCCTAAGCACAGCCTCAACATATGCCCATTCAATACGATCATAAGCCTTAGCCATATCTAGTTATAAAACAACAAACCCATCGTTTCCTCTAGTTTTCCTATGTAAAGTATGGTTTAACTCAAAAGTGATCATGACATTATCAGTTATAAGATGACCTGGAATGAAAGCATTCTGATTCTCAAACACGACACCATGTAAAATACATTTCATCCGATTAGCAAGAGTCTTGGAGATGATATAATAAAGAACATTGCAAAGGGAAATCAGATGAAACTGAGAAATATGAGTGGATGTCTTGAGCTTCGGAATTAAAACAATGCAGGTATCATGTAGCTCACTCGGTAAAACCGAACTAGATAAGATATAAGAGATATAATGATAAATATCATTACTAATAATATGCCAATAGGTCTGATGAAATACCTAGATTGAAGCCATCCGGTCCTAGAGATTTATCAGGGCGCATAGTAAAGACAACTGCCTTGACTTCGTCCATGGTAAGAGACCGAATAAGAAGTGAGTTTTACTCCACAAAGTCCCGATTAGAGATGTACTGAACAATCGAGAGATCCATATCAAATGAGCTAGTGAAAAGAGAGCGATAAAACTCCTCAATAAGGGATTGCAGCCCATTCTCCTAGTCAAACCTTTCACCATTCTCATTCAAAAGAAAATAAACTTTATTTTTACATAGACGAGCTAAAGTGTATCGATAAAAAAAGGCAAGAGTTGGAATCCCCTTGGTGCAACCATTTGATGTGCGAACGTAGCTTCCAATACAACTCTTGCTCTTGATAAAGTTGGTTTAGCTATGCCCGAGCCTAGAGGTAGCCTGCTGTTGCTGCTGAGCTAAAGTCCTGCTTGTACCGAGCCACTACCTCTCTGCAGTCCCTAATCTACCTGTTAAAGTGATCTCGGTGAGCTTTACTCCACTCCTTTAAGGAACCTGACACTTGCACTAATCTTTCCAGGACAGCAAGGCTATCATTTTCTTTCCATTTTGCATTATTCAAGTCTTGGCAGTCCTGACGAAGACTCCAATCATTGTCAACGGAACACAAAGTGTCTTCTCTGTGTCTCATCCCAAATAGAAAAGGAACAAAGCACTGTGATCACTAGAGGAAGTGTTGATATGGCTGATGGAGGATGAGAGGAAAGCTAACCACCATTCCTCATTAGCCACACCGTGATCAAGACATTCTCGAAGCATAACCTGACCATGCATAATTCGTTCCCACGGAAACCTTCCACTGGTATACCCCATGTCCGACAAACCACAATCCACTAAAGCATTTTGAAAATTGGAAATTAGAGAAGTTGAGAGAGGTGGGCCACCCCATTTCTCATGAGCCGCCAGGTGTTCATTGAAATCACCCACTTCCATAAGAGGTCGCAATAGTCGAAGAAGATCCCAAGAAATATGACGTTCATGTTGATGGCGGTTTCCATAGAAACTGGTGAAACGCCAAAGTTTCCCATTCAAAGATACATCCACATCAATATGAGATAAACTATAACTTCGGAGAACCACATCCAATGAGGAATCCCACAAAAGAGCCAAACCAACACCCGTTCCATTGTCAATTACCACAAAAGAATGATCAAAACCAATTTGCAAACCCAACTTTTCAATATGGGTTCTAGAAAAATGAATTTCAGATAGGAAAATGATATTCGAACAAAACTTAGTCACCACCCTCTTAAGTTCACGTAGTGGGGCGTAGGCTACAACAATTCCAACAGAGGGTACTCATTTCTGCAGGCGGGTTTGTTCCTCAACAGAACCTGCTCCTAAAGATAAAAAAACTATCAAAGATCCGAGGTGCATCAAAAATCATGATAGTTTGATTAACAACTCTCTCAACGTGTTTCCTTTTTAAATATGTACCATAGTTCATTTCTTTCGAATACGAAGCTACGAATGGATCAACCAAGGCAAGTAATGCTGAGAAAGACTTCCTAACTAACTAATCTGTCGAAGAATTTTGATCGTGAGAATTCGAGAGTACACCACATCCACTCCCCTTACTAGCTCCGTCATCTAAAATTCCATGAACCATAATCTGCTGGACAATTAACAGTAGGGTTATAGTAGTATCCGCTGCAGTAGTTGCTTCGACATCACTCCCACCTGAGTCAGCCCCATCTCGAGTCTTATGGTGCAACCATCTATTCTCATTTTAGTGGACCGGTTTATGCTTCACTTGTAAGTTAGCATCAAATTTCAACTTTTTTTCTCCCTTAGGTGAGTCAAACTTCGCTTCGCAAAACTTATTCGAATGCTCGATTGTAACTTAAAAAAATAGAAGAAAGGAAGCCTTTCATATTGAAAGGTGATCACGTTCTAATTGTGTCCCGGCTTCTTTTAGACGCATTCTAACTTTAAGGTGTTTATAGATGATAATACGGATTTTAATTCTCAGAAAAGCCTTCCAAGAAGCATCAAAGAATTATTATTCGAGCAAACATACGTGCCGATGAAATTCTTGATATACTTAGCAATCTTCACTATCCAAAAGCAGGGTTGTAAGTAAAAAACGTGCACCCAAAACTTAGCGTTCCACATCGAGGTAGACTTGGGGTTTACTCCCTTATTGAAGCAGTTCACAACCACAAGGCGCTGATCAAAATACCATGAGCCATCCGATAACAACCTATCAACATCAAGATCATGAAAGAATTGCAGGTAGAAGAGACCTGATTCTAACTTCTTAATTTTCATCCTTTTCACTGGACTCCACACCCCCCGACATGACTTTCATGAATATACCTGCTTTGATGGGTCAGTCAGTAATCACTTTGGCTATAACAAACAGACTATTGTCAGCTTCCGTCGGTGCCACATCATTATCCTCAACCATAAAACCCTCATCATCATCCCATGCAGAATCATCGTTTAAGTTTACCCTAGCATAGCTCTTGTTAATGTCATCAGCCATTGCTTTAGAACTCGAAAAGAGCAGAGACAAACGACAGAAAATAGAAACAAAAAAGATCAAGAAAGAAGGCGGCGCAAAAACAACGGCTGCAAAAGCTGTGGCAGAACTGGAGGGAATAAAAACAAACATCGTCAGATCCCAAGGAACTTTAAACAATGATTGGTTGATGATATCAAGGCCCTTTAAAGCCCAAGCCCATTAGAAGATCCAAAAACTACGTAGGCTAAACTGATGAACACCTCGGCACCACTTCGCGCCGAGACCATGTCAGCGAGACATCTCGCCGAGGCACAGAACCAAATTAAATAACCTTCGGCGTTACC
>CATIWQ010473726.1:0-35730 GCA_949673415.1 Euphorbia schlechtendalii | reverse complement strand
AAAATACATATGGATGACAGAGGGTTTTAGAGGATTGTTTAAAGGAAATGGCACAAATTGTGCTCGCATTGTTCCAAATTCAACAGTCAAGTTCTTTAGTTATGAGGAAGCATCCAAGTACGCTTTGCTGCTTCTTTGTCTTAAGTTTTAGTTGTTATTCAACTTCAAAACGGTCTTGCCTTGCATTTTGGACCTGCATACTTAAGTGTAAAAGAATATAGGTTCTGAAATTTTCTTTATTTTCTATTTGTTATATGTCTAATTTTTTTTCCATGATGCCCACTTTTCTGAGCAGGGGTATTCTGTGGTTCTATAGACAGAAGACTGGAAATGGTATGGCATTTCTGTTCTTCTCTATTTAAATCATTTAGTATACTTGTGGATTTGTTCTAAGTTATGAATCATCAGGCAGTTTTCAACTTGTGATAATGTGAATGGAACTTTTGCATTAAATGAATCGTTGTCTTGATGCTATTGTTGCCGTTTATGCATTAAATATACTTGTTGAGCTTTCTGCTCACAAGAATGTATTAAATGATGTGGTGTTATTGATTTATTAGTTAACTACTAATAAATAATAAAATCAAAATCATACTGGATATTAAAGTCAATGGTGATTATGAATGGTTATCATTCTACCTAATTGGTTCATAGGTTCTTACGTGATCTTTTGATCCTCAAATCATTTGGTCATTTCAATACAATCGAGGGGGTTAACAAGACATAAACTATTTTGTATTTTTGTATGATATTTGTCATATGCAGATGAGTTTGGTAGTTTATATTTTTAGATGATGCTCAGCTTACTCCTGTTTTGCGACTCGGAGTTGGAGCCTGCGCTGGAATTATTGCTATGTCAGCGACTTACCCTATGGACATGGTTCGAGGCTGGCTAACTGTTCAGGTATAGTTTTGAGTAAATATTCCAAGTTTATCTGCTTTTTTGACCATTCAATGTCTTAATTTGTCATATCTCTTTGCAGACAGAAAAATCTCCACGCCAGTACAGAGGAATAGCTCATGCTCTATCAACAGTTTTCAAAGAAGAAGGTCCCCGTGCTTTATACAAGGGATGGTTGCCATCTGTCATAGGAGTAGTAAGCAGATCTTCTCTTTGGCTGTAGTTCCCCATTTTATCCTATTTAGGTCATAGAATCAAGTTTCTCGTTTAAAATAGATATTTACATCTATTCAACGTAGGTACCATATGTGGGGCTGAACTTTGCAGTGTATGAATCGCTGAAAGACTGGTTGCTGAAAAGCAATCCATTTGGAGTAGTTCAAGACAATGAATTGAGCGTGACAACGAGGCTTGCATGTGGAGCTGCAGCGGGAACCGTTGGGCAGACAGTGGCTTACCCTCTAGATGTTATCAGAAGAAGAATGCAAATGGGTGGTTGGAAGGATGCTGCGTCAATTGTCGCTGGTGATGGAAAAACCAAAGCTCCTATTGAATACAATGGTATGGTCGATGCCTTCAGGAAAACAGTTCGGCATGAGGGTTTTGGAGCTTTGTACAAGGGTCTGGTCCCCAACTCAGTGAAGGTCAGTGTTCTATCATTTTGAATTCTTCATCAAATCGGGCATTGAACCCGGATCTTGTAAATGATGTTGTGTGTATTAATATTTTGTAGGTGGTTCCATCCATAGCAATCGCATTTGTAACGTACGAGATGGTGAAGGAAGTTCTTGGAGTTGAAGTGAGGATATCTGACTAATGCAAGCACAGAGTGATCGTTTGCTAGACGAGAGGAATAATTTTAGGAGAAGGTCAGCGGTTTCGAATATCATTTTGATCGAGCTAGCAAGAAAACTTAGAAGCCACGCATTTAACCATTTGTGTTAATATTTACCCACTCATATTCAGTATTTGTTTTCTATGTAAAACCCATGTTAGCTTCTAGATTTTTTTTTTATTATATGCTCTATGGCAATAAGTATTTTGCAAGGAGGAGATGAAACAAAACCTTGTGCATCCAAATAGAATTTATTTAATAGAATTTTGATGGGTTTGGATATTCTCTTTTGTGCTTTTTCTTTACTTACGTGTCATCTTGACAGAAATAGTCATAACACGAGTATACATAGGTAGCACAGACATGTGTTAACATTTTTATGTTCTTATTTTGGAAACAAACGTTCATGTTTGTGTTCATCGGTGTCTAATCGTTCAGCATGAACATGGCTTCTCATATTTTTTGTACGCATAGTGAAATTGCACTTCTCCAATTGAAATGCTAATTTATTAGTTATTTGATAGTACTGGAAATTTGAGGAGCATGTATTATTGTTGAGATCACTTTATTTCAGGAATAGTTTTGTTAAATTTGATGTAAATCCTAAACAGGAGCGTTCAAACAATTTCTTCAGATTGTTTCATTTGTTGTAATTCAACCACGGGAGACTACAAACAATTTTCTTTTTTCTTTTTTAGAAGACTATAGCATAGAAATAATGCTGGTGCTTCTATTTTGTAGAAATGATCAAATTCAATTCCAAAAATCTGATAGACATTTCTGATATGATATCTACTGTGTACGGGACTTTCAACGAGGTACTATGCCCTTGTCGAATCGGAACCAACCATAATGACCAGGTACTCTACACATGTTGAATCGAAACCAATCACCATTAAATGAAGCTCAAACATTTCAGAGTCCAGGGCAGTTTCTGATCCGTCAAAAGATAAAACATGGAAGGAACGACCAAGGGTTTGATGGGTTGGATAACATGAGTTATAACTACCTTCTACTTCTCAAGATTGAACACACGTATACGGTTAAATATCAGTCAAAATTCCTACTTTGTATAATAAGAGCAACCAAACAAGCTTTATCATATATTGCGATCAATACCCACATCCAACAATATGCCTACAAAATCAAGTAATGAATGTTGTTATCAACAATGCTTTTTCTTTTTTCTAAAATAAATGAACTAATAAGATAATGAAAACATATCACACAATGGAAATACACCGAAATAAATGTACTTGAACACAAAGATGCACTCCTAAGCAGCTGCCCTCTGGCCTCTTATAGGCATTTTCGACATCATTTCTCGGAGATAGTCATAGCGATCGCGGTGATAATCAATCCACACACACAGCTGCCTTATCGCCTCCCTCTTCTCCTCACTGAGATTAAACATTTCCGCATCCTTTTCTTTCAACACCTTCCCCAACGATGCTGCTTTTTCCTCCAGATTAGAAACAGCACTGATAAAAGCCGCCTTCTCTGCTTCATTCTCATGTACTTTGACCAGTAAAGTTTGTACTTCCTCTCTCAATCCCTGTTCCTGTTCTTTTGAAGCCTGGAGAAGCATAGAAAAATCATTTACATCTTTCTGCAATTGCTGCTTCTTGTGCTTCAACTCGGTTACCTCATTCTTTGCAATCTGAATCTCAACTGTCATTTCTGAAATACAAGTAGCGTATCGGCTGCAATCTTCTTCAACCTGTAAGGTCAAAGCATCTACTCCTGCCATGGTGTTTTCTACTTTCTGTGATGCATCTATCACCATTTTGTGATAAGCTTCATTAGTGGCAGCGATGATCGCAGATAGTTTCGCGACCCTTTCCTCGAGTGTTCTCTGCTGTAGCTGGTATTTTGCTTCTGCTTTTCTGAAGCTCTCTTCGTTCTCGGTTAGTAGCTGTTCTGTGACCCGCAGTTTCTGGTTTGACAGCCGAAGCTTAACTTCAATGTTGCGTACGTTGTCTACCATAGAACTGAGTTCGTCTCCTTTTACTTCGAGATCTCTTTTCAGGTCCTCGATCTGTTCTTCCAAATCAGTCACAATTTTCTCTTTGGAACTAGCATTGGCGTGTAATTCGGCAGCCATTTCATCTATTTTCGTTTCAGCTACTTTGAGATTCGCCATGCACTCCTGGAACTGGACTTCCACTTGTTTATAATCCTCGCTCTGCTTCCTATATGCCTCTTCCAGCCTCTTCTGCTGGTCTTCAATCTGGACCATCAACTCTGATTTTTGACTCTCCATTTTGGTCAGGCTTTCTAGAATTTCTTGCTTCTCTGCCTCGAGCTGCACCTGCAATTGTTCTTTTTCAGCTCTCAATGAATCTAATTCCAGTTGCAGACTTTCAATCTGATTCGTTAAGGTCGTGATCTTGGCTGCTGTCTCATCCTCTCCTTTCACATGTCTTTCCTCAAGGGAAGAAAACTCAAGCCCTCTCTCTGTTAAATTCTTCTCCAGTTCAATGATTTTATCCTTCAACCCCAGCATTTCGGCGTCCCCCTCTTCGATCTCAGTTGCTATTTTCTCCTCAAGCTGAGTTTTCTCATTGCTTAGAGTCACTATCACCAATTCCAGATCTTTCACTTGTGTCATCACACTTTCTTTCTCTGCTAAAATTCTCTGTTGATCTTCTGTTTTGCTTGATAACTCCTCTTTCACATTTTCAATCTGAATCAAGTACTCCGAAATTGCCTGAGTTTTGTTCTGGAGTTGAACTTCCAATTCAGCTTTCTCCCCTTGCACATAATCTAGTTGCTGTTGTAATTCAAGAATCTGATCCATTAGACCCTTGACTTGAATGGAGGCTTCATCACCTATACTTATCATCTGTCTTTCCAACTCTTCTTTCTCTGCACGTAATACCTCCATGCCTTGTATCTGAGTACTGAGTTGTTCTGTCAAACTTTCAACTTTTGACGATAAATCTTTCATATTCTCCTCCAGTTTATTAGAAAGTTCTGACAGCTCATCTCCTCTCAATTTTGACTCCATTTCAAGTTCTGCTAGAGAAGCTTCTGACTGCAACTTCTCTTCCTCCATTTGCTTTGCTTCTGACACTTTACTCTCAAGCTGAATCTCCAAATCCCTATTCTGAGATCTTAACGATTCAAGCTCTAGTTCCAGACTAGTTACTCGTGACTCTAGCTCCTTTATCTGAGCTGATGACTCATTGCCACGTGCCTCATGTATCTCAGTTAGAGATGAAAACTCCCTATCCTTGTGATGCAATTTCTCCTTCAGTTGATCTGATTCAGTCATGTGTTCTTTTATCGTTTCCTGTATCTTCTGAATCTCAGATGTGAGTTCTGAAACTTTCAAGGTCAGGGAGGCATTCTCTGCTTCAGCAACTTCAAACTTGCTAGTAAAATCCGAAGCTTTCTGCTCTACCGATTCTAGTTGCTGCTTTGTGATGGAGAGTTCCTCCACAAAAGCTTCTAGCTTTTGCTCCAGGGTTGCTTTTTCATCTTGCAATCTATCAGCCAAGGTTCTCAAGTCTTCATTTGTCTTCTCTAGCTCTTCAATTCTTCTTATCATACTCTCTTTCTCCATTATCAAGCTGTGTTTCTCACTATTCTCATCTTCCACCCTTTGATTCAAATCTGAAATTGTTGACACCAGAGATTTGTTCTCTTCCTGAATGGCTGCAAAACTTTGGCTCAAACCAACCACTTGCTGTTCTGTTGATTCTAGATGCTGCTTCATACTGGAAACTTGTGCTCTAAAACTTTCTAGCTCCTCCTCAAGAACGACTTTTTCTTCTCTTAACTGATTAGCAACAATTTCTTGATCTGCTATTATTTTCGCTCCCTCTTCAACCCTTCTAATCGCAGTCTCTTTCTCCCCAAGCAAGATGTCTTTCTCTATACTAATACCCTCCAAATTCTGCTTCAGTTCCACCTCCATATTGTGAGAAGCATCTAGGTTCTGTTTTAGTTCTCCATTTTCAGCCAAAAGTTTCTCTTTCTCTACATGTAGTCTTTCAGTTTCGGACCTCAAATTGCTTACGATTTCTTCTGACTCTTGTAACTTGGTTAAAGCTGTGTGATGTTCTAAATTTAAAGATTCCTTCTCTCTGATCATCTCCTCTAATCTGTTCTTCATTTCTGATTCTAGATTGTGAGAAGTTTTTAAATTTTGCTTCAGTGCTTCATTCTCAGCCAAAAGTTTCTCTTTATCTGCATCTAATCTCTCGGCTTTTAATTGCAAATTGGCAACAACTTCCTGTGTCTCCTTTATATTGCTTAAAAGTGTCTGATGTTCCGAATAAAGAGCTTCCTTCTCTTTGCTCATCTCCTCTAATCTCTGATTCAATTGTACTACTGAACTGTCAAAAGCATCTAGCTTTTGCCTCAGTTCTCCATTCTCAGCCAAAAGTTTCTCTTTCTCTGCAACTAATCCTTCAGCTTGTGACTCAAAATTTCTTATGATTTCCTCTGATTCTTGTATCTTACTTAATGCTGAAACATTTTCCAAACTTAGAGCTTGCTTTTCTTCAGTTGCAGCTGTCAACTTCCTCTTGAGGTCTGCTACTTCTAGATTCGCCGCTTCAAGTTCTTGTTTTACATCATCTGCTAATTTCTGATATTCAATTTCCAGCTTTCCATTTTTGCTCCCTTTCTTCTTTGAAGAAGAATCAGAGTCTGATTCTGAGCTGGATGAGGACGAGCTATCTGTTCCTTTTTTGCCATGCAATTTCTTTCTTAGCCCTTCAGTCAGATTATCATATTGATCATAAAGTGACAGGTAATGCTTATGAAAATCCTCAATTAGCTCAGCTAGTGGTTCTCTTTTCAAGTCTGCTGACTTCCCATCTTTATCTACAAGATCTTCCTCTTTGATAAGCCTCAAGATCTTTTTCACCTTGTCTTCAATTTCTGCATAAACCAGGAAATTTGTCAATGCTACATATACAGAGAAATTTTCTTGTTTGAACATGATACAAATTGAAGTTGGAAAACAAACTTAAAATGCATACAAAGGCCAAAAAAATATGACTTGAGAATAGCTGGAGCTCCACAAATTTCAATTTCAAAATAAAGGACAAGCTTAAGAGAAATATGTAGATCACACAAATTACTTTGATTTGCATTGAGCAGCATTTCTAATTTCAATAACAATACTTTGGTAAAATCACCTGTTTTAGTTCCTTTTAGCTGTTCTCCTTGCTCTGGATCAATGTGATTTCCAAAGAAGGATTTTACAGAATCTCTCCACCTCCGCCTAGTCATCTCGTCTTTTGGAATTGTCAACTAGATAAAAATAAGGAATTCTTGACAAGCATCCAGAAATCCAAAAGCTGCAAAAAGGAAAGTAGTGTTGAGAAGATTGGCCTAGCTCCCTTACATTCAAGCGCAAGCAAATGTGATACTTAACTAACTGATTTTAGGTTCATTTATCAGAATCTAACTAAAACTTTATCAATGATATTTAGAATGCAAGAAAATATCATTTTTAGTTCTGTTATTAAACAAGTGCAATTCTAATCTTGCCAACAAATTGCCCAATAAAAATAAGGTTGCAATTGTGCTCAACTGAGCTTATAGCAAAAGATGGTGGCTACACTATTCTAGGAATATGAAATGTAGTTCAATTGGAGCTTAAAGTAGCAAACCATAATGCATTAAACTGATCTTAATAAATTAACAAAAAAATAAGTTAATTATTATAATTATTAGAGCACCACATTGGTTGTTCTTCACACAATGGGGGACAATCCTTTTCCTTCTGTTCCAATAAAACTGGATAAGTTTTAGCATTAACGGTCCATTTTAGGAATAACTATATCCAAAATGTACGTACCGATCCATGAAATTGATGGATAGAGGAGTTTAAAAAAGCTCACTGAGAACTCTTTTATAAAAATTTCCTTCTAAAAATCCAAAATGTGCATAACAATACCAAAATAAAATAAAAAAACTAAATCCTAGCTGTTCTATATGTTTGATTCTTTCAGGCAGAGAATATAAATCATTTCTAATGTTTTAGACCCAGAAATGCAAATACATTATGATTTCAATTATTAATAACTTCACATGACGAATCAAATGATGACAAGACATAATTTCATTAAACAAAATCATAATTATAAAAAAATCCAAATCCTAAGAAGAGTTAACCATACCACGTCACAATATATCTGGCGCCAACTCATCAGCACTGTAATTTTTGTTTTCTCAAACCAGTAAAAGACAGCTATGATATTCAGAATTAAAAGGATTTTTAATTCGGGGGGAGAAGAAACGCTAAAGTGCAAATCGGCCATAGAGCTGGGGCCACCGCGCGTGGACTCCACTGCCGGCGGATATCACCATTCTCGAACAGCCGATAATCATTGCGAGAATACTAGCAGATTAATCAAGAACAGCTTCGCCTTATTTAAACCTTTAATAATTTTGTTCTTTTCTTTTTTATCAATTATTTGAAAAATAAAGGTACCGACAAGTCAAACGCAATAAAATTATGATTTACCTGGAAATTTCAATCACCTTTGTTTGTCAAGAGAAAGCCTCGGTATCTTACTGTAGTTTCTCAAAGCAATCTGCAGATAATCAAACAAAGAAACTTCACAATTGAAATTGAATTCGCTGATTGTTTAATGAAGACTGAACGCGATCACAGAAACAGAAATGATCTAAAGATTACTGATAACCAACAAAACTTCAAGACATGAATCAGTTAAAGAATAACAGCAAAAATAGAGCCGTCGAGCTTAATTAACTTACAAGATCATCAACTCAAAGATCAACGACAAAATTAATAAAATAAAGCAAGAAAAAACCGCATATGAATATCTAATCAGATACATAATCATAACGATTACCTCCTATTCAGAGCTCAACAGTACCAACACCAATAAGAGGCCTAAACTGCAAAATCGAGAGTATGAGAGAGAAAACTAAGTGGAGAGAGAGAGTTGTTTGGTTCAATATAAAAGAGGAATTAATTGGAAAGTGGTTTTGTTTGAATTCAGAGCACAAAAAAGGCGCAGGTACAGCAATTGGAGCTTCAATTGCAGAACAGAGAGGATGGAATCTTTGGACCTTACTCTTCAAATAATACCCTTATAGTTTAGATTATTACCGAAACTGCCATGCAGATTTTGTTCGTTTAACCCGGAATCTTGCCATTCTCGTTGAAGTTGGCGGTTTATTTAATATATCGGGCGAGATAAACAACTATACTGGAGGAGAATAATTGGATATTCAAGGGGCCACGAGTTTGTGCCTCCCGCTCTCGTTTCTGTGTCGTACTGGATTTGTGGTTTTTATCGGCTGCGTTTATTTCCAGAGTAACCGCAGAATTATTTTATGATTTTCATCTATTGCAAATTTACAGTCGATGTAACTTTCAATGTTTAAATTTTGATAATGGCGGTAAGTTTATCATATTATTATCACTTTTTTCCTTAATTCGCACCAATATGTTATAAAGAACAGAACGTAGTATTCTTTATTTTATACAATGGCGTTTCCGTTGTTTGTGCTATCACAATTTTTAATTTAAATAAAGTATCATTGAACCTTTTAAAAGGGATTCCTCGAACAAATTTAAAAATGAAAAGAGTTTTTCTAATTTTAGAAATAAAAAAGTAATAACACAAATAAACCATTGATGGATCATAGACAACGGATACAAAAATTGAATAAGAAACAATAATCAAGAAAACCATACTTGTACAATTTTTAGGTCTTTCAACGTATGAATAATAAATATAAAATATCTAAAAATTCAAATTGTGTATTTTTTTAATCATAAATGAATGCAACAGAGTCGCACAACTAAATGAGTATCGCATCAAAGATTTTCTGCATTTATAAGATTGCACCCGAAATCTTGGTTAAAATATACCAAACCCGTAACTTGGATCAACAATATGATGCATTTTTTTATTACTCTAAAATGCATACCATTCATATTGGAGAAAGAAATGTTAAATTTTATTTTTCATATTTTTAATTGATTTAATTTTCTACATTTCAAAAATAATTAATGTTTTAAAATTAAAAAAAAATTATAACTTTCATGATATTTGTACAAATACACTACTACATCCATTATAACTAATACCTCTCTTATGTTTTGTTTACATCCAAGTCACTATTACTTCCTTCTTTTATCCTTTATTATTTTTTCATCCAAATACCATTTTATTTGATAAAATTACCCTTATCATATGTAAATTCATTTTTTCATAACATACTTTCATCTAAGATATATATAAATATATATATATATATATATATATATATATATATATATATATATATATATATTTTACTTTACCTTCTTTCATTGTATACAATGAAATTCGTATAATTTTTAAGTATGGTAAATGCACTAGACATATATATGATTTCGACTAAAAAACGAGTTTGAAACTCTATTGATTGAAAAAAAAAAATTAAAAAATCTTAATAAAGTTGTTAGTTCAATATTTTTCTTAAAATTTTTGTTGAAAATACCGGTTCTGCCCGTGAACGAGTTAATCGGGTTAAAGCATCCGAACTAATTTAGTTGTATATATATGAATTCACGTGGGAATTCATTATGGAATTGAAAATATTGATTTCATTATCATTTTCCAACTATTTTCTCTCTCCGGGTTTTCGTCTCGCAACGAAAACATCGCAAAATGATCATTATCAATCTTTGTCGTTGTAGAAGTTGTGGATGCATATCTATACTCCGACAAACTGTGAGATGGATCAGATTCGGCATTTGATGCGGCATTCTTCGATTTTGAACATACGGAAAAGGTTAAATACCGAATTTGTTTCCTATTTACGTTTTCCATCAATTTTATTTATTGATCATTTCCAAAATTTTGTACTTTGTTTGATAGAAACGTAAAATGAATTATATTTTACTACTCAATAATGCAAAAAAAAACACAAAAATTAGTACTGATAATTTTTCTTTTGTTTGTTAATGAAACAATCGACACTTCTTCGAATTTCAATATTTTAGAAACATATTAACCGATGTTTAGGAAGTATTGTGATACATCAAACTTTGTATTTTGCATGAAATCTAGAATTAAAACATGAAATCAACATACATCTAATTTTTTTTTATTTTAATTATTTACGTTCTATAATCATGGAAAGAGGAAGAAGGTAAGAAAATGGAAGAGGGAAAAAGCAAGAAAAAAGTGAATTTAGATGAAAACATGTTAGTGAAAAAGATGGATGAATAAACAAAAATACAAGGGTAATTTTGTTAAACAAAATGATATTTGGGTGGAAAAGTTATTAAAGTTAACAAAAAAGTATGTAATAGATGGATAGAAACTAAATATAAAGAGATATTAATTATATTGACAAAACTCAAAAAGAAAGTAATGTATTTGTGGAAATATATATAATTATTTACTCTTAAAAAAATGTGAATTAAATAATTCATAGTTTTCGGAGAATTATTGTTTACAAAATTCAAAATATCTGCTTCGCAATTAAAGTTTCCACCCACATATATATAGCTTTATTCTTATGTCATCCATCTATATACCCTCAATTTCAAATAAATTCAAAGAAAAATTCTAATTCATAAGTATGTGCCAAAATATCTTTTTAAATATGTACTTTTAAAATAAATTGATAAAGGTATATATTCTCAAATATACAAACTCTAAATTTAATACTTTATTATATTTTTAATATATATATATATATATATATATATATATATATATATATATATAGTTAAGTGTATAATTAATAGAATTCAAATTTCTTCCTTTTGTCTTAATCAAATATTTTTATTAAACAAAAAACAATAAAGGAATTTTCTGAAGATTATGGGAATTAAAAAAAAGGGCAAATTGTGATCACAAACTTTTCAGTAAATTTTGATGAATGCTTGAGACAATACGACACAACTTTCGCAAAACAAAACTAGTTACAATGGTAAATAGTTGAAAAAAAAATTGATTTCATTCAAAAGAATTATGTAAAGTTAATCCATTAAATTCATGTTACAAACAACAAAAAGAATTAATTAAAGAACCTTAAAAACAAATTAAAACAACAACCACAACTAAATTAATCATCTTGGCTTATAAATTTAATAGGCATCTTTGAAACGGATTGTTTGAGTTCATCATAACGGTGGCGATGATAATCAATTTGATAACAAAGTTGCCTTATTGCTTCTCTTTTTTCTTCTCCAACTATTGACAACATTTCATCTTTTTCTCTTGATTTTTCCTCCAAATCTTCTACTTTTCTCTTCAGCACCCGAACTGCAGTAATTTGTTCAAATTCGTCCGCTTTACAAGTAAACACTTCAAGATTCTCCTTCAAGTTACTGAGCTCATCATTTTTATTGGTAACCCAATTTCTCGCAAATTGAACTTCATTCGAAATACTCGAAACCTTGCTCAGGAATTTCCCATGTTCTTCATTGATTCTTTTTACAACCGAATCCATTTCTGATAACATAAAGTTTCCTGATTCTGAAAACACTTCTTTAATCTTTTTGGCCTCAGTTTCGTAAAATAAGTTCTTCCCATTAAGTTCTTTGTTTTCTTGTTCAAGACTCTCCAAAATCTTCTTATAACTCTCTTTGCTTTCAGTTTGTATCTGTTCAGCTACACGTATTCTTTGAGCCAATAAACGCATTTGGTTTTCGACTTTCATTTGGAACTTATCAGCATGTTCAACAATTTTCCTCTCAAGTGTGTGATGGTTTAGAACTCGGGTTGAGTTTCTGGGTGACTCAGCTACTTGTAGTTTTTGAATGTCTAGTGAATGGGTTTTAAGGAGTTTTATGTCATCTTTGTCCTTCAAATTTTTGTTGTGTTCTTCATTTTCTAGTTCCATCAAATTTTGTGCGGAATTTGTCTTCCATTTTCGCCTTTCGCTCTGTGCAGAATCCAATTCATGTCGAAGATTGTTAACTTGTTCTCTCAGGGCTATAATCTGAGTTGCGGTTTCATTTTCTTCTTCTTCAGATTTGCTATCCAGTCCCTGAACTTTTTTCGCCTTGCCCTGTTCTTTTCCACGTATCATTTCTTCGAGTTCGTTTTTCTGATCATGTAAGGAATTCACTTCCAATTTCAAATCCTCGATTTGGACAAGAAATCCCTCTTTCTCTTTAAGCAAACCGCGTTCAGAGTTGGTTCTTCTTGCTATTTCACTTAGCATGGTCTTCGCCTCGTCTTTCAGTGCCTTTACCATGGCATATTCTTTGTTCAACTGTTTAGTCAAGGATTCGATCTTCCAATTAAGATCCTTCTCATTTCCTTCCATTTTTCGCGTCAAATCAGATATCTCGTTTCTTTTTTCTTCAAACAATATTTGAAGTTCTGAAATTCGATTGTTCAACTGTGAATTTTCCATTTCTTTCTCTTCAAATTGCACTTGAAGATCATCTTTCTGCTTGAGAACCAATTCCAAGTCCATCTCATTTCCTTTCGCTTCTAACATTACCTGAAGCTCAGAAATTTGGTTGCTTAGCTGTAAATTCGTCTCGTTTGATTGTCTAGCATCGTTTTCTTTCTCTTCAAGCCTAACTTGAAGATCATCTTTCTCCTTGGAAACCAATGCCAAGTCCATTTTGAGAACAATTAATTGTTCTTCCAAGTCTTTTATTTGATTCGAAGCTTCACTTTCTTCCGGAACCTTGACAAGCATAGAATCTTCACGTTTTCGGCCATTTCTTTTGCTTCTATGATCTTTTCGGGGAGTTTTCAAGTTTCGAGGAGTTTGAAACTCTCGGGGAGTTTTGAACTCCAATTCAGGGTCGAACTCATCGTTACCATTTTCAAGTTCATCAGACGAGTAGTATTCAGAATCGGAGCTTGCAAGAGACGAAGAATTTTCTATTTCTTTTTTGGATTGAACTTTTTTCCCAATTTCGCCTTTCAGATGATCGTACTGCGAATAGAGTTTGTTGTATTCATTTTGTAGTTCATGAACCAATTTAATTATTTGACTTTTTTCCATGGAGTCGTCAGGAACTTTGCCTTTATTGTCTTCCTCATTATTCTTTAACAATTTCAAAATTTTTGTCAATCTGCCTTCAATTTCTGCAATTTACAAAAAAATTAATAATATCAGAATCGTAAGCACAATACTATTGTGATTTAAATCAGACCACAAAAGAAAAATTCAGATATGATAGGAGAAGACAAATAAGCCTAAATTAACTAATGATGACCAAAATTTATCTTCTACTCAGCCTTTTTTATCTATTTATTTAAATTTGGGAAACCGAATCAAAACTTAGAGTTAAAATTAAATTTTGGCTTTTGTATTAGCCTAAATATTTTTTATGGCCCTTTTCTATTCCATCTTTTTCAACTCACGTCCTTGTAATTTTTTGAGTAATGTGATTTTTTAGTTCTTATTAAAATGACTCTTAACACATACCACTCGCATTTTGTTTTTTAGCTCTGACAAAAGCTAAATTGTAACTTACATAAATTAGCGGACAGTGACAAATGTCGAAATGACATATATAGCTAGAAAAGGATTAATTTGAATTTGCTTATGAAATTAAAAAATAGTTAAAAAAAAAAGGTAGAAATACATACTGGACTTAAATGACCACATTTTTGGAGACTTGAAAAGTTTGAGGAAAAGATAAGGTCCGTTTATCTCACGAAAATAAGCGTGCTTTCTTTTTTTCTTTTCTCCCTTCTTTATGATCTTCTTCTCTTTTTGATTTTGGGCTTCTTTTCTTACTATTTTAATTTTCCCTATATATTATCCAATAATTTATCATTATTCAGCTGAAATTGGAATAATATACGATATTTCTTAAGAAATTTAATTGTATGTATGTGCAGAATGTTTCAAAAACTGAATTATGATTATTGAACTTTATAAGCATTATTCAAATAGGCTCAAAAGTAGAATTTATTTGATTATGTAACTATTTTTTTAAGTTTTAACATTTATATAATTGATTTAATATTGGAATGAGCTAATTGAAACTCTAAATTCTGGTAAACTTTTTAGACTTCCTCTCTGCATATCTATTGAAATTAGGCTCCATTTAATAGGTTTTTTTACTCGAAACAAAGTTAATTAATTAATTATTGAGAACAGATAAAATGGTACCTGATTCATTATCCTTAATCAGTCCAATGTCTTCGACATTATCTTCATTATTATGATCGGACTCCATCATTTGGTGTCTCGATGGTTCAGGTATCAAATTTGGAAATCACAATCAATTCTAGATTATAATATTTCTTAATTTGATATATATTTTAATTAAGTGGAGCTCACCTGAAAAATAACAAAAAAATCGTAGGTTTCCAAAAATAAATAATATTAATAATCTCAATAGTAGGAACCTAATTGATCACATGACAAGTTATAAGCTAATCAAAATATTTTCATACCATTAAAGTAGTCGATAAATGTTTAAATGTTTAAAGAAAACTTTTTTTTAGAAGCTGTTCATCCGGGCTCTTAATTTATTAAAGAAAAAAAAAGGAATAAGTCCTACATAATGAAATAAAAATTAAACAAAAGAGCAAAGAAGAGCAACAAAGGAAAGAAAAAACTCATATATATTTTACCATCACGCATTCTCAAAACTACTTTCCACATAATTTTCCCATACAATTTAAAAGCGGAAAGACAACTACCCAAATTCATTATTTATGTTTTGAATAAAATTAGAGAGGTGCATATTAGCATAATGGAATGAAATGATTATAAATTAATTAAGGAGAATTATAGTAAATCTTATTAATCAATCAATTAACAATAAAAGGACACGTAGTATGATTCGTGACAATATGGTCACTGTGGAAAATAATACAAAGCATTTAATGAAATTTGAAACTACTTCTGTCTTTGCTTTTATTAATTTTTTAAACTGAATAATCAAACATTCATTACATTGTTGAAAAAGTTAAAATATCAATTACATTTGTATATAAAATTATCTTTCTTATTATTAATTACCAACTTACATTATCATCAATAATAATTTTTCTAGTAACTAGTGTAAGGGAAAATAGAGGAAAAAGAAAAAAAATCATTAATAATATAAGTTGACATATAAAAATGGACATATAAAGTTCGAAGAAAAAAATTAAAAAGGTAGATAGATTGTAGCATTCTTATTTATCAGTCAATTTTATTTATGTCAAAAGCTTTGAATATTTAATCTTTAACTTTTCCAATAGAAGATACCGTTGTTAATTCTTTTAGCAATTATTAATATATTTGATAAAGATTAAAAACAACGCGAAAGATATCGTCGTTAATTCTTTTAGTAATTTGTGTTTTTCTTAGAAGGTTTGAATTGAATATCATACGTGTAAAATAAACAAGTAATAGTTTTAGGTATATAAAAGGGTAAATAATTATAACCTCCCAATGAATAAAACATATGAATAACCGCTAAATTTTTTCATCACAAAAAAATTAAGCAATTAAAACTTTTACAATAAATGTGTTCATAATTTGTTTTAGAATATGTTCAATTGAATTCATTTAATTTCTACCTATGAAATCACAAAATTTATGCACGAAAATTAATTGAATTGAAATACACGATACGAATAAAATATGAATCAAATGACAAAGAAGAATTACCTGAAAAATTGTTGTAGGTGTTCTTACAGAACCTGAATAGAATCCCAATTCAAAAAAATAAGAGAGATTGGGAGATTTCCTTTTTATTTTTCAAATGAAAAAGGAAATGTAGATCATAAACCAAATTTGTGTATATATATTTTTTCTATTTTAAATATTTTTCATAATCTTTGGTTCAGTTTCAGCCAGCAAAATAGAAATTTTGGCGCTTATTTAGATACAACTACCATTGCATTTGCGAATTATTACAAAATAGTCCACCAATTTAGGAGGCCAAATGTTAACACAAATTATCGCGATATATCCAAATAACGGTATAACTTATTGGTTTACTTATTATGGACCCATGGTTTGTTTTCTCAACGTATTTCTATTCTGTTTTCATGTTTCTTTTTATTTTTAAGAAACTATTTCTGTAATAATAGCATGTTTTCAAAAAAGGAAAAAGAACAATGGTTGATTCTATTAAAAATAGGCTTATATTAATAAACTATGTTTAGTACTTATCTCGTAAAACTCCCTAAGCCCTAAGGTCAATTACACTAATAGTACTTCTAGTATCAGAAATAGAGCAAAATCGTTGTAAATTAAAATTATCATAATGGAAAATTTACATAATCTGATTTTTAATTTCCCATTTATGATTAATAATTTACGCCATGAACACATGTCATTGAAAATAGGTTTTTTCTCTTATAACTTCGTAAGTGAAAAATAATTATCATGAATATTTAGTTTGGGATCGATTTTTTGAAATATTTATTGAGATTTTATATAAAAAATTTGTAAATTATATACAGTTTTTTAGAAAAAAAAATTACTAGGAAAAGAAAATATCCACTCATCATAAATAGTCTATAACATGATTATCAAACACGGTCCGATCCCCTCGAACGTGTACCTATAAAATCACAATTTTGATCTCAATCACTAACTAACCAAACTAATACTTGACTATTCAGAAAACTCTTAATTAGTTGTCCATTAAATTAAGAGAATCTATCGATAAGAAGGCATCGTGTTGGAAAAACAATAGCAAAATATAAAATAAAGAATTATATTTTCGATCCCAATTTTCTCTCTTGGATGTGGATGTGCCAACCAAATTGAGAAGTTAACCTTATGAAATTTTTTGGTCCAACCTTCAACCAAATAACAAACATAATCAATAGAATATGTATATAAATATATAACACAAGTAATAAAAACAAGTTAAAGAAACTTGAACACTAATAAACTGAGTCATGTTGAACGATATTATCCTTAAAGAATACTTCGTATTTCCTTTCAAGATTAAATAGCTTATTCACTCTCGATTTGAAAGTGGAAACAGGAACAGAGATGCAATATCATATCCATAAAATTAGAACAAAATAATTATTGGGGAAAAAGATTGGACACTTCAATTGCTCGAAAGAAATTCAGCACAAAATTGTATGAGACATGAAAATTAGAAAGTATATATAATATACTAATTTCTCATCAAATTATGTTGGTTTTTTTCTATTTCAACTCATGAAAGCTCATCATTTTTATCATTAAAAATATAGTTGTTGAGCTATAAACATATTCAATGTATGACTTTTACTTTTATCCACTGTTTTAAAAGGCGGTCAAGGCGGCCGCTTAGGCGGGGATTTTTAGAACACCGCCCCGATTTTATATAATCGGGTGGTCAAGGCTGAAAGTGTTGTCAAACCTTAGAAAAGCATCGCCAAAGACAGGAAAAAGTGTTGCCAAAGCCTAGAAAGTGTCGCCAAAACTTAAAAAATTGTGGCAAAAACCTATAATTATGAATTTTTAATATTATTATATAAAAATTTTATATGTTAGCTAAATTTATTATTTTAATTCATTAATAAATATTATATATTTTAAAAAACTAATCCGCCTAGTTCCCGCCTAGGTCTCGAATAATCCCCGCCTAGACTTCCCGAGGCTCTAGCCGTCCGACTAGAGCTTAGCGCCTTTTAAAACATTGCTTTTATCATAAAACACAAGATTTTCAAGAATTATAATATAATAAAATATGCAACTCACAAATTAAAGCTAATTAAAAACATTTACAAGAATAATAAGTACACACCTATCACCACATCTAAAGTTCTCTTTGATATAAAGCAAAAGTTTTAATTATATATACTCTAATTAATATAAAACTTATTATCAAATATATATGATAACATAAAAATGTTACAAGTATACTTTGTAACATATTTATTATTTCTCTAGAAATTACACAAAATTTCCAACACATCACACGAATTCGTCAGTTATTAATACTTAAATAATATATTATATCTAACGCAAAGATGTACATCTGAAATTTTCAGTGTATATATTACAAATGTATAACAACCAGGGTTTCTAAAGTGAGAAAATACTTTACTTTTTTATAATCATTGGATTAGTTTTGTCAAATTTGATCCAATTTGTTTTAAAATGCATAGTATTAATTTTTTCTCGAATACAAAGTCACTATAAAATGTATGGAACAATTATATAATTTTGATTTGTACATACACATTAACATCTTTTTTAACTTTGCGCAATTACGTTTACATTATATAGAAATAGAACACCATCCATCCCCAAATGTGACTCAAACATTGAGATTTACAATTTCAGTATTAACCACTTATTAACCACTAAGTAATAACCAATGGTTATAGTATTTAATTTTAAGTCAATTTTTTTTTTTTTTTGGTAAAATGGGAAATGAGTGAAAATCAAACATAAAAATATAACAATTTTTTCTGCTTGCAAGTATGAATTATGATCAAGTTAAGGTAGACATAAATAAATGAGTGAAAATCAAACATAAAAATATAACAATTTTTATTATTAATATGTATATGAATAATAAACATGATTTATCATCCTCTCTTCCTTAGTAATGTCAGTGTCAATGATTTTTATTTGAAAGTCCGTGTTATTGTTATCAGGGCAAGTCCAATGATTACTCATATTGGAAATTTTCTAAAGTAGGAAATGAATATGAGGAATGTTCAAATTCAACAATTCTTCGTATAGTATATCTTCAAAATGAGGTTTTCCAAATATTGAGAATGATCCATTCTCCATTTTAAGATTAAATAAAATATTATTACTTTTTGAATTGAATAAAATAATATTACTTTTTATTTTTTTATTGTTTTTAGTTTTTATTTTGTTATTCTTTTTGTTAGTTTATTATAAAATATTATTATTTTAAAGTGAATTTGATTTGGAAAATGAAAAACGGGAAAGATGATTGGAGAAAAAAACCTATAAATCCTGCAAAATGGGATTTTGATGAATGGAAAATGTTCTCAGGATTCACCGTTTGCCGAACAAATAATTCAATCACCAAAAAACGAGAGTTATGTTATTGAAACTATTTTTTAATATTTAATTTTGAATTCTTTATATATTATATATGGTGTAAACATTTATAGCTTTGATTGTGTTTGATTAAATACATTACTACTGTATTTGTTATTTTAAAAATCTAATTTATAATTCTTATACTTTTATTACATGGTTAGGTATACCATACGGTCCATACCTATATGTTTTTTGTACTAAAATTTACCGTAAAACCCGTCATGCTTCTAAATATATGTAAATTCGATTTTCCCTCGAGTATTCTTTTTTTTTTTCCAAATGCAACCAAGTTATGTAATAACAATGTTATTCTTTTTTTGTCAAAAAGAAAACAATGTCATTTAGAAAGTTAAAAATATATTTTATGCAGCATTATGGAAAGTCAATGAGCATAGTTTTATTTAAACATATTCCACTAAACATTGCACCCTGCTATAACTGACACGAAATTAAATGTTAATAATAAATAAGTGAAATTTGCTCCTTATTAGCAAAAACAAGGGTTGCTTTATATTTTAAAAAGTACTGGTTACTTTACTCCTCATTATCGAATATATAGAAGTTAATGCAATGAAAATAAGGAGCAAAGTAATAAAGTACCCATACAATACAACAAAATAACAACAATAATTAGAGTAATAAAAATAAGTGGTGCAAGAGATAATGCAGGGCAGACTGTAATTTACTTTCAGTTTTTCTGGTAAAATTTACAGACAAACAAATTACTTCCAAAATACAAATAAAGCTATCAAAAGTTAGTAGTATTTTCTCCAAATTCTTGGTCTCAAGTGTCGTTTCTCAATCCCTGAGGACACCAGATGAATAATCTTCCATTGCGTGCGTACAAACACTTCTCATTAACTACATTGCTCAGACGAATAATCTTCCATTGCGTACAAACACTTCCCATTAACTACATTGCTCAGCGGAATAATCTTCCATTGCGTGCAAACACTTCTCATTAACTACATTGCTCAAACTCGTCAATCGTCGGTGGAAAGCTTTTGCTTCTTCCATTTGTAAGCAGCTTCCAATATCTTGAGGTTGGGAGCCTGAGTTTCTTCTGGAAATATGTAGTCAATGTACTCCTCCAACCTACAAATCATGAAACTCGTTATTCATTGTAACCGCCAGTTTAAATCCAGCAAAAAAAAATGAGATAGAAATCTTTTGTTTGACCTAACCTAATTCTCATCAAAAGAAAAATAAAATGGGAAAAGTAACTCACCCTGCCAAACCATCCTCGGAAGAAATAGGCCGCCTCTTTTTGAGCTTTTTGGGCAGCTTAGGCTGGACTAAACCAACATCACCTAACTCGCCAAAACTAGCCTCCATGTTCAGCCATTCTTCCAACAACATAGCGCGTTCCTCCTTTAATTCAGGCGCCGATGTTCTGAAATAGTTCATGGCTTTCTCAAATACCCCTGCCAGGAAAATGAGAGATTCAATTTTGAGGGTGTGTAACTAACAACTAATAGTTTCAAAAACACACAGTTTAGAGAGCTTACTCCTGGCATTTTGAATGCATTTCTGTTTTTGAGCTTCCACAGAGTTTAGACCCTCCACAACCTCTTCCATGGCAGATGCCTCAAACTTGGCATAACTGATCCACACCTTTAGATGCTTCGTTCTGTCCAACAGTCTCTCGTACAATTGCCTTGTTCTGTCATATTCTCCTTCCGAGATTTCAAAATCAATGTATGCCTGAAGTTGGAAGAAATCAAATTTTATTATAACTAAGGTATACACTCACTTAGTGCCACTTGAATTCACAAAATGATCTTCCACTTAGTAATTGCAACTTTTCATTCTTTTAGTTTCTGGGATCATATACCATTATAAATGCATTCAAAATTACTAGCTAGAACAAAATAGATTATCAATCTAAACGAATATATGATGGTTTTGACAAAATTTATTACTTTCTAGACATATAAAAATTCCAGGCAGAGATCAAGATTTACCAGGGAAGCGCCATTCATACTAATGCATTATTTAATGTAACATATATCTCTTGTACCGCGAGATGTGACAAGTTTGGGAACCAAATATTGGCATTCTTAACACCTCATCGCATACAACAGGAAAGAGTACGACAGTGAAAAGGGAAGTATTGTGCAATTAATTCTACCAAGGGGTCGGACATGCACTTGGATAGAACAATTAACAACAGTTCAAGTTTCTAAGTAGCGTACGTAATAAAAACATAAAAAGCTTAACTTGATTCTAAAAGCAGAATTCCATAGGATAAGATTACCTTCCACAATAGCTCTGGCATGTCCAATGCAGGTTGAGCAATTGCAAGCTCAAAAATTGACCGAGCTCTTTCTGTTTCTGACAGAGATCTCTCTAACTCTGCATATTTGCTCCATGCATAACAGTTTTCAGGTGACCACTCCAAATACTTCTCATAAAGCTTTCTGCAGCGATCAATATTACCAAGCTGCAGCTCTATTTCAATATATTTTTTAAATATCTGTTTTTTTTGCAAGCAAGGTAGTTAGATTAGTATGACAGCATAATGTTATGTAATTCACTTCATAAGTATTGTGGCAGAAGATTGATTTTACCTTATCTTTTGAAGCTTTCCCAATGGCGTTGCCCAAAATTTGCCGTGCACCCTGGAGGTTCAGTTGTCGTATTTCAAATTGGGCAGCTAAAAGCCATATCTTTGCAAACGAAAACTTTTTGTGAGGAATCAGGTTCACGCATTCCCTGCAAATATTAAAAGGAATCAGAAACCATTTAACATTAAGGAGATCCAAGATGTCATTTCTCTTGATTTCAAAATTGCTTACTATAACTATGATGGATTCATGCACTAGCAAGACAACAAGGGGGAAATAAAAAAAAACTGAATAACTGAATCACTTCAATGACATCCAAAGAAAAAGTGAAGATACATAATCCAGGAACTAAAGACTTAAAACCGATTTTGAGTTCATCCATGCCAAGCAAGAGACTAACACAGAAATCATCACTGTAACTAAATGCGTCTTTTTGAAGGCAGCTGCATCACTTGAAAGGTCCATAATCAACCACCCACCCATCATAAAATATGAAGAAAAGGTATCTCACCACTATGAGTACGAGCTTTTGTATTGCTCCACTCAATCAAAATTGTACCAACTAGCAAGCCAACAACAGCAAGACTTTAAATAGACAACATTGTCAATAAAAACTACCTCTGAAGTCTGAACTATTGAGGCAAAAAGTCCATAAACCAAGGGCATCATCTAACTTACTGAAAAGGCTCTCATGTTACAGTTCCTTAACAAAACTGTAACAAACTGTCCACAAGGATTCAGAAATAAAAACATGCGCAAACTTTGGCATTATACACTCACTTAAAAATTAAACCATATGAAATTCTCACTAAGAATAACTCTAATGTCTAAAATAAGATGCAACAAGAAAGGGGTCGACAAACAAAAGGAGCATTAGATAAAGAATACCTAAGAAGTCCACAAACAAAGAGCATCCTCGAACTTACAACAAAGGTTCTCCTACTACATTTTTAAAAAAGGAAACAGAACAAACTGTTTACAATGTATCAGATAAAAATTTAACACACAATCGACAATATAGTATTTCAGAACATTAAAAAAACCATTTTTTCATATTTTAAATAAGTGAAGTAAGAGTAAATGCAATGCATGGTGGAGGAAGCTTCAAATAGTAGGTTTGCACAGAATTTGTAACATGATGGACTGCTTTGCAACATTCTATTTCATTTAAGGTAAAAGAAAAAACAGAATATAGCTGTACTTGGACACTAAATAATCTGATTCATTCAAAATATTGAAGTCCTGGTTGTGAAATCATTTCAACTATTCAATGAAGTTCACATCATAATAGATATTTTTTTTCTAAATCACATAACAATAGACATAATTCTATTAATTTATATCATTCTTAAGTAAAAGCTTGAATGCTGCAATCATAAAACCATATAAGAATAGTTCATATATTCAAACCGAGAAGCATACTTGTATACATCTCGCGTTCTCTCCACATCTCCAGCATCAAGCTCTTCATACAAAGCATAATTTATCCTGCATTGCAAAGGAAACAATCCAATTTTAAGAAATTAACATTCCAGTACATAACTAGCTAAAAAAGAACAATTGAAAGCTTAGAAAAAATACCCAAACTCAAAACTCACCACAAGTATATGTATCTTTGCCAGTATCTCTTCTCCTCAGCAGGAGGCACATTCGCAATGGAACGCTCATACACCTCCCTAATTCTCTCCTTATTACCCACACTTTCCTCCAACCTAATATAATCGAACCAGGCATCATAATTCAAGGGGTTCTTCCTAACTTCATCTTCATACTGAAACCTCCTCTTCCCAACTATTGCATCTTCAATTCCCTCCTTATCCCCATACTGTTTCTCAAATGCAACAAACTTTCGATACAAATCCTCTGCTCTGCCCTTTGGGATATGGTCCAGTGCAAATTTATAGATACAGCGGGCTCTTTCAGTCTCCTTGCACCTTTCTTCGAACTCAGCGAAGGCCACAAACAACTGCTCCGCCTCCTCATCATCAGCCAATTTCTCGACTGCTCTTTCATAAACATTCCTACACCGAGCTACTTCCCCGTTTTTCATCTCAAACTTCGCATACCTAATCCAAGCACTAACTTTGGGATGGCATTGAACAAAACGCTCAAAAATACCTCTCGCACGTTCAACTTCATTGTACCTAAGCTCAAATTTAATGTACGAGAGCCAGCCTTGCTGATCAGGCATCCAGCCCATCCACCTTTCAAAAATCTGCCTGGCACCTGCTACATTCCCCAGCATCTCTTCCATGTGGATATACTTGTACCAGAGCTGATCCACACGCGGTAGTAGAGTAACTGCACGATCCCAAACATTCCGAGCATGGTTAATGAACTTGTTTTTCATTTCCACCTCTGCGTACTTGAGCCAAAGGGTATGGTTCCTGTAATCGACCTCCAGTGCCCTTTCCCATATCGATCTAGCTCGATTGAAGTCCTTCTGTGACTCCTCCCACAGCGCATACTTTATCCAAACGCTGATATTCCATCGGACCCGTCGAATTAGGTCTTCGAACTCTTTTCTCTTCCTCAACCGATAGTCTGCGAGCTCTGTAGAATCAGTGATTTTCTGCTTCGGCGGCCGGATTTCAGCTTCCTGCCTCTCCCTTGCTTCCCGCAGAATCTGCTCCGCGGTGATTTGAACCGGTGCTGGAGTTTTATTCTTCACCCGTGTTGGCCGAGGAAGCTTGACCTCGGTCTCTTTCCGAGTCAGGTACCCTAGGGACGGATCCGCCTCCTTCCCCGAAGACATTTTGCGGCGGCGCTGAATTGAAGAGAGAACGACGGTGCTGACGGAGACGAAGATTTCGATTTCAATTGATTCAGTCGCTAGGGCTTTCCTCAGTTATTTTAATTATCTTCAATAAATTATTTTTGTCTGCCGTGACTCGTATATACAAGAATTGCTTGAACTAAGAAATCTGAAAACGTGGGTAAGAATTAGGTGGCAAGTAGGAGCGAGTAAAACCTGATTTGGTTTAAAAATGAATCAAAACCCAAACCGAATATTAAAATGCTATCAAAATACATCAAAATCGTGACAAATTATATTCGGGTTGGTGTGAACCGAACCAAATATAATTCAGTTTATATATAACCGACTCACTCAAATTTTATAAAAAACAAAATCATATGTAATATATTGTTATGTTTTAAGATTATATACGAAGGATTAAATTATCATTATTCTCTATTAAAGACAAATTTGATAGTAGAATTTTATAATTTAAATTATAATACAACAATTATAATTTAAATACGTCAAACATATTTGAATTCATAGAATACAAATATAAATTTCTCACCACAAAGAATTAAACAAGCAGTAAAAAAATTAATAATAAAAATAGCAAACCTTGAAACTTATCACAACTCCGACCAAAAATGTATCTTATTTAAGATTTAGGAATCCTAATACTTTTGTGTATGTTGTGATGGAATTTCATACTGGTCAGTAATTAGTAGTATGCTGAATAAAGAGTCCAACATATTGAGGATATATATAATAAATTAATATAACATTTATTGCCTATTCGACTGAGTTCGGCTTTTTTCGTTATAATAACCGAAACCGAACCTGGAATTTTTAAAACTATTAAAACCGAACTGATTTGAAGTAAATTTAGTTCATGTCAATTCGATTTTTTTATTTGGTTTCGGATTGGGTTTCAATTCCGGTTCGGTTCTTCTCACCCCCAGTGGTAAGTTTATAAATTGCAATCAATCTCAATCATTCATTCAGTTTTAATGATTGATATTGAAATTTTGTTGTGTGTAGGTTCCACGATGGATTTACATCCCAACCGTTAAAACTAAATTGACTATTAAGAATGATTGAAATGTATAAATTTACCAAAGTACAAATTTAGAGAATCTTTTACCCTAAAATTTTGTCAAATTTTAGGATTAAGATTCTCTTAAATTAAGAATTAAAACATTTATGAATTTCAGTTAATCTCAAACATTCATTTTTAATGGTTTTGATCGAATTTTAGTTGTTTATGAGATACACTGTGAAATTAAATTTCAATCATCAATAAACGGATAATGAAAATTAATTAAAATTGAGAAATGAGTTAAATTTTATATTTTAAAAATTATTTTCTCAAATTTTATAGAATCTTTTTAAAAAACAGAGTCATCATGATTCATGACTTCCAGATATAATATAATCATAAATATCGAAAATATATTAAGTTCTCTTAACATTTCAGTTTTAAAATCAGATTAGAAAACTAAAACTTTGACAAATTTATATAATGTCAAATAAATTATGGTTTAATAATAACTTTTAAAAACTTTTACAAAATATATTTTTTCGTAACTATGAAGATTTACATAGGCACTAAATGGTAAAGCACTTTAGAGAAATGGAAATAATAAGTTAAGAGTGTGTAAAATATCATGTTTTTGTATCTTAATTTGCACTGAATTGTAATTTGCATGTTATAATCTATTTTTTGTTTAGAGTTTGTTAATTTTATCTATAAGTTATAGTTAAAAATATATATTAAAATTATATATATGTATACTTGCTCAATGCAGGCCTATATCTGTTCATAGCTTTCGAATTGAAAATATATTCATTACCGAGTTTTGTAAGGCGTAAGTACTTCTATTTTACAAAACACTAACTCATTTATTTTCGAATTACATACATAATTTTTCTAGCAACATATTTCTATTGTACTTTTTTATGAATCAGATGGACAGTATTTGATTTTTGCTGGTATTATTTAACCAACCGTGGAAGGAGGAATTAGATAAAATATATAATACAGATTAGTACTCTAATGCATAATAATTATACAGATTTTATTATTAATCATGCACCTCATTATATCTAGTTAATTGTTACTAATACACACAAAAGGCTAAAAATGTATATGATGTGATAATAGCATGAGTTTTTATACATTGATTATCAAGCATGTTAATCGCATTCAACACTCTATTCTTAATTGGATTAACTCTAAAAAAGTACCCCAGAAGTTGATTCATTTTCAACAAGAAGTTTTAGGAATTTCGAGTTGCAAAAAAATTTTTTTCATCGACACAATTAAAAATGGCGACTTGACAAGGAATATTTTGGAAAAATCCATTTTTTTCGTCTCCTTCCTTCTTGGTATTATTGTTGCATTCGACACTTCAAATTAAAAGCATGATTAAGATGAAGTTTTTTACTAATTTTTTTCATTATGGCTCATTCTCTCCACTTTCCACTTATCAATATCTCAGTTTCACTATCGTAAGTAGTGTTTGTTTTCTGGGAAAACATATCAGGCTTGTTTAATTGTGGGAAAATAAAGCAATTTTTCAGAAATTTTTTGAAGGATAACAGAAAATTGGGAACTTGTTGTTTAATCGTAAAATTTTTTAATTTAGAAAACAGTTTTATAATTTTCCCATTTTATCCATTGCAACAAAAACAATTTTACGATGTTTCATGAAATTTTCCAAATTGAAAATTCACAACTTTCATCCAACAAACATTAAAATCCGTTGTTTAATTTATTTTATTCTAATATACATCGTTGTATAATTACCTGTCAATAGCTAACAAAAAAAAACTCATTTATATATTTTTAGTTTTTATAATATAAAGTAAGATTGAAATAATGGGAATATGCTAGGTTCTCAAACATTATTGACATCTTTTAAATACTTATATAATTTTAGTTTATTTATTTTGTTATTATTCTTATTTACTTGATAACTTTTTATTGCATAATTATTCTACTTAATTTAATCTAATTTATATATTTATAAGTAATCTCTTATGTTTTTGAACTAATTGATGGAAATAAAAAATAGAAATGAATTCGGATTCTAACATTTTTCCGTGCTCGAAGATCGAATAATGTCATTTTGTAAAGCCGAATCGGAATTGTCTCACAATATATCGGTTAAAATTATTGTCCACGACTTCTGCAACGACTAGGATCGATAACGATCACTTTGCGATATTTTCATCGCGAGACGAAAACCCAGGAAAGATAATTGAAAGTAAAATGTGAACATAATGAATAATGAATTCAATTATAAATCTTAATTTCAACAGTACACATTTTCCAGGAAAATGAATTTGAATTAATTGTAATTAATCCTTAAACTCTTGATTATTTACAATTAATTTTTTAAAGTTTATAACTTTTCAATTTAGTCCAAATAATTAAATTGAATTGGATCCTTTGATCGATTGACCTGTTCACGGGCGGACCGGGTATTTCCAATACTAATAAACATAAAATTATTATTTATTATTTATAAAAAACTAGACAACATGTTTTTAATTTTTAATTCATTATTTATTAAAAAATTAGACATAACATGCTTCGTAATTTTAGTTCATTATTTGGAATTAAAAAATTTGTAAAATTAAGCAAAAAAACAACTAAAAAATAACATTGAAACCACTAGGTTTTGATCTAGTGACCACCACTCTTGAAGAATTCAAGAAACGTGGGATTTTGAGTTCAAACCTTACAAACAATAAAATAGACAAAAATGCTACCTTATTTCTAAAAAACAAAAATGAAACAATTTTCTAAATTTAAACATACTCTTATTAAGTTATATCAAGTTATGCATGAATCATTTTATATTAATAATTGAACTAAAAGTTTTTTCAACTTTATTATTGATTAGTTTAAAATTATATTTGTTCTTTTTATTTAATTTGTAATAGTTTTCACGTGATTTATAATTTTTTTAACGATAAAATTCAAATAAATTATAGAATTTTTTTTAAATAAAAACTAGAAAACTAAATAAAAATAAGCATATTTTCTGATTTTCTTCTAATGGTTTTCTGAAATTAAACATGCGTACAGCTTCTGTCTTCAAAATTTTCTTCTAAAGGTTTTGTTTAATTTTTGCGAAATCAGGAAAAAAAGGCAAATGAATTGACGAGAGGAAGAAAACCAAGAAAAGATATGTTGTTTTAGCACCAGTGGAAACTAGATTAAAATTGCATATACATAGCAATTTTCAATATCCACCATACAAATCAATCAATTAATTTCACACGAACATAATTTGAATAGGAACGATAAATCACAAATCTAAACAAATACCGGTACACATTCAAATTCGATTAATAAAATAAAATCAACAGCATCAACCTTTTACGTAATCATTTGGAGCAACGTCAGGGGTAGAAACAGTGACAGTCATGGATCAAAAGTGCGAAAACGAAACAATATTTGAATATTGTCCACCACCTAGACCGTATTTGGAATGTTACGTTGATTAGATTTCCAAAAAGCAGCGGACAGTGCGGTGCACGGCGATAGAGCAATAAGCCAGCTTCTTTGACTCAAGAATGCTAATACTCTGTCCGTAATAAACTTGCTCAAAAGTTTCGAGAAAATCAAGAATAGTTTCAGAAACCGATAAATCATTGATTTTAGAATCAGTCGATCTTAAACCAATGACGATTTGGAGACGAGGATGATTGGGGTTGAAAAAAAGGGATATCTAACATCTGTTAGGATTTTAGAGTTTGAAAAGAAAAAAGATGAAGAAAATTATTTTTTCCCTAAAATTACTCATTGTCATGTCACATTTTTAACGGTGTCAGCAAAGAGTTTTACTAACAGTTCAAAACCTTGTATCTTCTTTAACGATACGAAATTCCCTTAATCCTTTTGAAAATGAGTGAAAACTCAATTTACTTTTTTTGAAGTTTGACTCTTTTAATTCTCAATGTAAATTAAACATTAACAAATTCAATACTTAAATAGTTAAATTTTTGTTGGATTCAATCCTTTTATTGCTATCCATGTTTCACGTAAATGAAATACTTTTTTTATCACTCAACATTGGAACAAATGAATTACATATAATTTTATTACATTCATTTTCAAATTATATATTGTATGTTTGAAATACAACTTTTTAAAATTCAACAAATTTCATCGGTACGGGTGAAATTTCCAAACCTATATTTTTAAAATTAAGTTTTTTTATAATCCAATTGAACTCTATATTTTTTTGTACATGCTCATAAAGAAATCAATCCCACCAAAAATTTATAACGAAATTTTTTGAGATTTTAATTTTTTTTATTCTGATTATCACTTTAAATTATAGTTAATCAAACACATACTATAGATCGTAACATACAATACCAGTGAGAGTATAATACGACATCGTTGTGTCTTTGCCTGTTTCAGCGAGTTGTTCATCAGCTTTTAATGGCATCAATTGACTCACCAAAACCCTTCTCATTTCCCACCTGTAACCACAACAAACCCCCCTTTGATCGGCCAATCTCTCGGCGGCCGAAGGACTAGACTGGTGTGGATTGTGTCTGGGTTAGGGTAATATGGTTGGGCGAACCCAAGTAGAATCGGTTAGTGAGGCCGACAACGGCTCGACGGTGACTGAGCCGACGATATCGGAGCTGATTACTTCATTGAAGTCAGCTTTTCAAAAGGCTTCTTTTGCTAATGTAGAAGCGGTTTTAGTATACAGAGAAGAGAAACTGAAGAAGGAGATTCAGATGAAGAATGAAGAGAACATTTTGTTACAAGAAAAATTACACATGGAAGTGTTGGAGAAATTGAAGCTTCAGAAGGAATGTGCGGAGCTGAAGGAATCGGCTTCTCGACTAAAGGAACCGAAAGCTGGATTATCGAAGAGATTGGCTGTGAATGCAGATGATAAGCAAGAGATCGATGAGCTAAGAAATAAGAACTGTGAGCTGATATGTGCAAAACTGAAGGCTGAGACGGAAGTAGATGTCTGTAAAGGTAGATTGAAGGTATTAGAGGATAAGATATCGGGTTTTGAGAAGGATTTGGAAATGATGGATAAAATTGACAAGAAGGGTGAAGCTGTTAATGTGGGAATTGAAAAGGACGCATCCGTGAATTTACCTCCGGGCTCAAATGCTGGTATTGCTGAATGCTTGAATCTCATTTTAAGTTTTGTTTTTTGATATTATGCGTGCTCTATTCTTTTTCCTTTTTGTGCTTAATTTGTATGGACTATGGCGTGGTTGATTGATTGCAGGGAAGAAAAAAGTGAGCCAGGACGTTAAGAGTAGATCAGAAACAAATTCAAAACCAAGTGGTAGCTCATCGCATAGTAAAAGGCCAGGTAATTCGAAGTTCATACTATCCAGATTTTGTTGGAATTGTTTCATTGTTTGCTGGGTTGGTTCTTTACTGATATCATATGTAGAAGATAGTTTTCAAGTATAGTTATGTTTCGACTTTCGATACAAGTACAATAGCTGTTACACCCTCCGAGTAATCACCTCTTCAAAACCAAGTGTTTTTTATTCATCATTCTGTTTGTTTAAGTTCATTCGTGACTGTTTGTGGAATACCCTTGTGTGTTAGATTGTAATGGAATTTACCCATTTGCTGGCTTTATTTTGTTTCTTTTAAAGGGCTCTAGTTTTAAACTTCAATAATCTGAAATTTTTGCTGATGCAATAGGGGATATTATTAGTTATTGAAAACTAACTTCATTTCGATGTTTCTCATTATGTTTTGTTTAGGCATTAATTATTGATGTTTCTTTAAAGGAACAGAACATTATGGAAACAGTTGCATAAATTTATTGAATTAAGGAACCCAATTGCAAGCTTGTAAGGCATTCTTTGAATTCGGGTTGTTGTATTTAATCAAGGGATGGTTGTTTTTCAACTTCATTAGATAATGGATATTTTTGGTGAACTTGTGAACAAATGTTCAAAAGAATTGGAGTGTACTTTTAGAATTTGAGTATCTGTTGATTCTGACCATTTGATATATTTCATTTGCTTTCTCAAGATAAAATGATGCATCTAGTTATTGTGATTAATGGATAAGTTTATGATTATGTTTTTCATTTTAAATATGTATAGTTATGTTTCAAGCCATAAGTATTTGTTGTGGAAAGTGATTAGTTCTCAAGCAGAAACCAGAGATTTAAATCGATATAATTTTTAAATGGTCGTTTGCTTTCATTTGGTTGTCACATCTTTGATGTCTTAAATTAATGGTGGCAGATAATATGAGACCTTTGCCGATACAAATTGTCGAAATCATTGATAGCGACGATGAAGCTGCTCTGCATGAAGACAGTGGAGGGATTGTGAGCAAAGGGCAAGTGGACAAAGCAGATTCCAGGAAAAATATTGCCGAAAATGATCGAGCAGTGCACAAAAGGGTATTAACTTCATCTTTGGATGTCGTTGACAGCTGTCCAATTGACAACAGCAAACGAGTCAAAATTCAAGAGCAAGCACCTATTGCTTCTCCTATCGAGCATCGTTCACTAGCAGCCTTGAATTTCGGAACATCTAACTCCAGAGAATTGTACACGTCATCGAAAGTGTCAAAGATACTAAGCGAACTGAGTGATGACAGTTCAAGCTCCTCTGGCTCAGATGACAACGACGTCCTTAATTTTTCACGTTTTACGAGGACTGATGATTCTGCATATAATAAGGCTCGGGACTGAGGCTTTTACAAGTCCATTGCACCTTGGTAATACTTAAATCACCATTATGTTTGCACTTGATATTTCTCATTTGTTGCATTAACTGTTTAATTTATTTTCTTTGTTTGTGCGGATCTACTTTTGTTGTAAAACCATTTCTGATCGCTCCGATCCGATGTCTATATAACTCAGTTGAAATGCAAATAAACTGTTTCTAATAGATATAGTGACTGCTTTTTGCTAAACTTATCTGCACGGTACATACTCATGAACAATTTGTGCTCACTGAGACTAATATTACGTAATTATGCGTAGATTTCATTGATCATATTTGCTTTGCGCAGATTATGGCGCTGAGAAGTACAGAAGAACTCCATCGAACGCTATGATCAGCTGTTTGAGTCGCCAGTCCTCTGTTCATAAGTAAATTGAGTAGTTGTTGTTGTAGTAAGTATGTTTCTGGTTTTAAATGCATAATCCAACGCATGGGAGGGTTAATCTTTAGATTTGTTGTAGATAAAGCTTGTTTAACATTGATCACCATAGTTAATGTGCTTGTGTATTTTGTTGTTATTCTAATTTTCATGAAATTATTAGCGTACATTGACAGTATCACTAATTATATTAGTTGTATTTTTGTTTAACCATACGATTTTTTATGAATGTGATAAAAAGTTGTATCATATAAACTTTACAGTGAAAAATGAAGATGACATATTCACGTAATCTTTTTATTTTCGTTCGCAAACCCTGAGGAGAGTATGATTTCGAAACTTTTGTTCTTGAAATGTGATTGGTCTCATCATTTTTATTTTACAACATTTATTTCTTTCTTAAAATATGAATCACAATTATTTGTTTATTTTTCTATTAAAATCAATATGAATGCAAGTACACAACTTCTAATATATTTTGTCTATGTTGTAGTAAGTATGTGTTAGTTTTGTATCTACACCCTCTAAACTTATCCAAAAAGAGTTTTTGTCACCCTGAACTTTGAAATGTGACAAATAGCACTCTAAACTTGTCTAAAATGCATTACTTTACTCTCTCGTAAAAATATCAATTTCAAGAATAAGAAGATGAAAATGACGGGTCAAGAATCGATACAATATTATGATTAATTGAAGAAAATATTTAGAATAGAGATGAAGTTTTGAAGAAGACTAAGAACACATATTAGGGATTTTAAATTGTAAGAATTAGAATGTTAAAGATTTTTTTTATTCATTTTCTATTCCACCAACGTACTTCACGCGTGTATTTTGATGGTCATCCACGTAGCAAGCCAGGTCAGCACAAGGGGGTAAAGTGACGCGTTTTGGACAAGTACAGGGGGTTATCTGTCACATTTCAAAATTCAGGGTGACAACAATCCTTTTTGGACAAGTTTAGGGGATGTAGATGCATTAAACCTTAGTTTTTTTATTGTTTGATTGCTATCAGCGGAAATCATTCTCGTCGTCATCGTTCAAAATTAGATTTAACTATTCCGTGGAAAACAAAGGAAAAAAAGAAATGAATTGAATTCAACGGAATTCAAAATTTTCAAACAAATTTTTATCAAGAAACTTCTTTTGCATCAAAAAAATTAAATTGATTAAATAATTTTATTTAATATTTTCTAAACTTGTGTATACATATATGTTCACTTCTTTAAATAAAAATCAAAAAGCATATGTGGTAATATGAAAAACGATATCTACAAACCTGACTCAAATTAATTACTTCAAAATCATATAACTCTTGTCAAGAGATCGAATCTTTGAGTTATTCTAATTATACAATATTTCATTGTTTCAAATAAATGAATTTGAGAATAAATTTAATTCAAGTTTCAGGAATGATGACATTTACAAGAGATCGAATCTTGAATTATTCTAATAATCCAATTTTCATCGTTTAAAATAAATGAATTTAAGAATGAATTCTATTTTCAGGAATGATGTTAAGTAAATTTAATTTATTGTTGTATTTATTCCAATGGCTATCTGTTTAAGACATTTCTTATTTTAACAACTTTTTTTTAGTTTTTCAGTTTGTTTTTAAAACAACAATAAATTATCATCAACAATAAACAATTATAGCTAAATCGAACGATAGTTAATGTTGTTAATTATGAGTATTGTTTTTGTTTTAGTATTTATAAACCCAACATATATGGACACGATTTTAAAAATTTTCTAGTATAATCATAATTTTATTAATACACCACTCTTAAATGTTTCTTACAAAATCATAATTTTTTAAAATTTCACTGATTATCAAATATACTAAATACATGACGATCTTAGATCATGTTCTCTTCAACTTCTGAAACCTGAACTGAACTTAATTGAATTGAACTTAACTTAACTTAACTGATCTTAACTGAACTGAATTGAACTTAATGAACCTGAACTGAATTGAACTTAATGAACCTGAACTGAATTGAATTTAACTGAACTGAACTGAACTTAATGATCCTGAACTTAATTGAACTTAATAATAAATATATTAATTACTAAAGTAATAGTAAAACCCAATAAATATTAAAAATAAATAAATTATTAATAATCATTGCAAATAATATTTAATACCATTCATAATAACAATTGTTATAATACGTAAATTCATTTAATTAAAATTTTGTTATTCAAATAATAATTGTTGTTACAATTACATGTGAACTAATAATAATTATTATAAGATATTGTAGTTTGGATTTAAATTATCATTTATTATTGGATTACAAAAACGTAATAGTTGTTTTAATTAATAAATATTTTTCTTTTATTATCCCATGTCACAATTTCTAACTAATTAATATTATGATTATAAATAAAAATATTATTATATTATAATTACATTAATACTATTATTATATCAATAACACAAGTAATTATCACTATTTAAAATTTAACTTTACTATATTTATAATCAATATTAACTACATTAAATAATAATTATTTTTCTATATTAATATTTTTATCATTGTTTTTCTTTTTATTGTTATTACTATTAATTTTTATTAAAGATTAATTAGAATAATCATTATTAAAATT
>CATIWQ010473719.1:0-12114 GCA_949673415.1 Euphorbia schlechtendalii | reverse complement strand
ATAACTTACTAGAAATGATAATAGGTAGGGTATTGTTGCTTCCTAAAAATGCATATTTTAAATGAACAGGCAATTGCTTCAATTCTATTAAAGGTGGTTTATCTATAGAAGGTGGTATAGGATCATCTTCTCTAACTAATTTTTTAGTTTCAGAGGAATATTCTAAATTTTCAAGGGATTCAGATGCTGGTTCTTCAAAAGATGTAATGTGACATATTTCATCTACACATGTATCAATTAAGTCATGTAATCACCACAAAACTTATCCCAATGTATGTTAGCAAACATTTTGACTCTAAACAAAATAAAATAATAAACATATATAAAAATAAAGAAAACTAAAAAAAATGTACCTTACTTTAGCAATTAAACTCAGTCTCCCCAACAATATCTTCAGAACGCACTTGCCTTCCCTGGTAACGGCGCCAAAAACTTGTTCGCCACCTTTCTACTGATAAGTTTAGTCAAATATGGTTCCAAAATCTCATGAACTGTTGGCTATCAACTGCGCCCAAAACTTGTTCACATATAAAATGTAGGTGTTGTCAATACCCCTTACCACATAGAAAATTGATGATAACTGCAAGTATACAGTTGCGATGTAGTTTTAAAAGATATCGAACCCACATGGAAGGAACCTGGTCTAAAGATAACTAGGGAAGCGTAAAAGTAAATAAAATAAAAATAGATTAAAGATTTTTATGGGTAGGAAGATTAGAACGAAAAATTGAGTAAATATAGATGTGATAGATTAGAAGCTCTAAATAAATAGATTTTCACTACGAACAAGTATAGCAAAGAAGACATGCAAGTTTAACAAAGTTGTTCTGACCCTCTAGATTATCTAATAGATTCAGTTCTAAACACTCAGATGTTTAATGATTCGCCGCAAAGTAACACATGAAATAACTTTTCTAAGTCTAGCGCAAATGAAATAAGACAATTATGAAAACCTGGACAACATCAATACTATGCTCAGTACGGGTCGCTCTCACATAGCCACATTTAGCAAGTTACCATTCCAAAAATGTTGGCTCACTAAGCAGCGTTACATCACAGATCTAGTGATTATACACGATATTGTTAACCTCAAAACTACTCTTAAATTTAACGCCAATGCATATGACTTGATTAACATAAAAGACTTAGCATGAAATACACATTATGACACATAGAAATATCATAAACTTCGAAATAGAAAGTATAAGTAGAAAGTAAAGCAAAGTTGTAAGGTATGCAAGTGAAAGCTAAAGTTGATCAAACCATATCCACTCTTTAATGGGAGTCGTCAATTCCCACAAATCCTGCGTTTGCTCTGAATTCGGTCTCGGCTCGTACAGAACCTCTGCTAGGATGCTATTCTTTGCGAATATCGAATAAACGAATATTGAAGAATGAAAAATTTTATTGATAAGTGATTTGCAAGTACACTTATACAACAATCGCTCGAATACATAGAGAAATCTAGTGATCAAAACAAGGAATCGAATCACTTAAACATTTTCTCGCTAACACTTAAGAATGTAGCGAATCTAACTATACACACACTATATTTAACCCTTTTTTCTTTGCACTTCCTTTATTGCACTGAAGGCATACCACACGAAATTGTTGAGGTTTTGGAACCCTATTTATAGAGTTTGAAGGGTTGCGTCTATCCAAACGAAGAGTCACATCCATTGGTGAAAGATTGCATCTCTTCAATGTGATTAGTTGAGAGGCTTTTATTCAATCCATAATGGATAGGCACCTTTTCATGATTGGTTGACTCCTGATAAGTGTCTTTTCAGTAGTAGTTGATGGCGGTTGATCATGCTCATTTGGCGGTTAGTAGTTAAGAAGATAATACCAGAAAACCATCCATGTCATGACCGTGGTATGTGATTTGCGATCATGAATCTTTTGTTGGCAAATTTCTGTTCTGAAGTGACCAGGTCGCGACCGCGAATGATTGTCGTGACCGTGAATGGAGTTTTCTTCAGAAATCTCCTTATAACTTCACCGATCTTTGACAGCTTCGATCCTAACCCAAATCTTTAAGTTCCACGCATCTTTTTGTACGTTTTTCACTCTATTTTCATAGAATTCCACTTTTGATCATTTTACTCCCAAGATTTACCTAGTATCTGCATTTGCATAAAAAAAAACTACATACCACATGAAATCTTTTATATGAAGTATAAAAATGATTCAAACTATAGTGTTTATTGTATAAAATTATCATGATAATAAGTGTAATTATACACTTATCAACAAGCTATCTCACAACTCTCAAACTTCATCTTCAAGTCTTAAAGCAATCTTTCAATTATAAACTCATTTCAATCAAGCTTTCACTGAAACAAAGTTCAAAAGCTCTAAAATTTTACTCATTCAAACTTGTAAAAACACTTGCTTGTTTGTAAGTAAGTGTGGGGGAACATAGATACTAGTTGGAGGGTACCTCTAGTAATTGACTTAAGCTCAGTGCCCAGATACAATTGGACGGTACTCTTGTTGGTATAGTTCTCAGATTGTAGATTGTTGAAAGGTACTTCAATCCGTAAGGTAGTTCTATAGCAGTTTATTCTTCACCCTTAAAGAGAACCACGAGTGGATTAAATCCTGAACAATGATTCTAAGGATTGGATTACGCAGAGGATGAACAAGTATAAAAATCTTGTGTTTACAGCCTTCTAACTCTGATCCTTGTTGAAATTGCATTCACATTTTTAAATCATAAAATTATTCTCTAGAGACTGCGTAAGAAGATAGCTTATGAGGAAACTCAATCCATCATAAGCAACTCTAGAGGCAAATTCCGCAATAGCCTCTCAGTGAAGGGTATTACTCGAAAAAGAGTCATTCACCCCCTCTGACTTGTATAATCACTCTACGGGGTCCAACAATTATTATTTATTATATTATTATATTTTATTGATAAATAAATATTATTTATAAAGTAATTAGAATATGTATTTGTTGGAGTTGAGTTAACTAAACTAATATTATTTTCCTAATTTTAGCAGGAGCAAATATCTAGAGGCATGGTTATTCTTATATTATTATTTATTATATTATATAGGACAAACTTAAGAAAAGTGCATTGTGGTTTCACTCATTTGCAAAATGAGGTATGAGATATTTTTTCGCGAAAGGAGGTTGGTGTTTTTGAAAAGTTATGTAAGATTTTCAATTTAAAGGGCTTCTTATCCATTTTAAATTGAAATTTTGTGGGTTGGTTAACAAATATGCAACTTACATTCGGAAATATAAGAAAATACCTTGTTTGGATAAAATATTTTTGTTTTTGCCATAACAACAAAATATTTTCACTTACCTCTATTTTTAAGTTTATGTTTTTTCTTTTACCTTCTTTTATATTTGCATGGCTTAGTTTAATAAGCCTTATACCATACTCAATTTTGCATCAAAAATTATTTTATGAAGGCATTATACTTGGTATAATGGTTGTTATACCTGGTATACGAGCTGTTATACTTGTTATATGAGTTGTTATATCTAGTATACGACCTGTTATACCTAGTATATGAGCTATTACATTCTTATATTTTATAACAATAATCAATTTTATACCAAAAATATATTATGAACACCTTATACTTAAAAGAGCTATTATGCCAGATATATTGACTAATATATTAGGTATAATCACTATTATACCAGATATATTATAAAAATTTTCTCACTTTGAAATTTTATGGAATTGCTTCAATTGTAACATATCTTTTATTTCAAAAACATCTTACATTCATTGATTTTTAATCCGTTAATTTGCTAATACAAACACTCATTTCCTAATGTAAAAAATGTTATACCTAGTATACAAAATATTATACTTGGTATATTAGATGTTATATCTAGTATAAAAACTATTGTACCTAGTATAAAGCTCATTGAATGTCACAAAAGTTACAATATCTTGAGTTCCTTGTAAGATAACATGTTTTGTTTAATCTTTTTCTCACTTTAGTAATCTTTCTTGTTATCCTTCGAGTACGACTCAAAATCCGTGAACTTTCAGGCTCAACTTTAACCAGCTTTGTCTTTGCTAAAGTTCATCTTATCAGTTCAAGCTCTGGCTTAATAAAGGAAGATTGTTGTGCATTTCCAGTGTTCATTGAGTCCTTTAACCTCGAAATGATTCAAAAATATTTATTTATCCAATCTTACAATCTAAAACTAAACAACTAAATTTACTCAATTTTCACAGTAAAAAACCATGTTATAAAGGCTTTATACCTGGTATAATGGTTGTCATACCAGGTATAAACCTTTAATAAATCATCTTAGACTCCAAGTTTCCAACGACTCATCTTCATTTTTTATCCATGCCTTCCCCAAAGTAATTCGGCGTGTTGGATCAATTAATAGAGATTCAATAACTACATCAAAAATAAAAAAACAAAATGGACTATATGCTAATGGATTGAAATTGACAAACAAAGAAATTAAATGGAGATGAGATAAACTCAACAATGGCATGTATCAAAATGGCAAATAGGTAGCCAAATGAAAAAATTATATACAAATTAGTATAAAGTTAGCAAATTACTCCACGCTTGATTGCATTTTCATGTAAACCAACTTCCAGAGTCTAGAGTAAAGTTGCATTAAATTAACTACCGAAAGCTAGTTTTGTGATCCTAACATAAAAATACAAAAAAAGGTTTATAGCCATTAGGATTGAATATCCCACATCACTCTCAGAGGATCCATAGAGCTTATATATAAGTAGGGCCCTGAGGGCCTTAACTTGAATGACGCATTTTAAAGCGAACAATATCGTTCAAACTGTTTATAACACATTATCATCACGATCATAATGAGAGGGTGTGTTGGATTGAATTTCCCACATCGCTCTCGGAGGATCCATTGAGCTTGTATATAAGCAAGGCCCTGAAGGCCTTAACTTGAATGATGCATTTTAAAACCGTGAGGCTGGCTGTAAACGGTACCAAAGTGGACAATATCGTTCAAGCTATTTATAACACGTTATCAACATGATCACGATGAGGGGGTATGTTAGGATTGAATATCACACATCGCTCTCGAAGGATCCACTGAGCTTGTTTATAAGTAGGGCCTTGAAGGCCTTAACTCGAATGATACATTTTAAAGCCGTGAGGTTGCCCGTAAACGGTGCCAAAGCGAATAATATCATTCAAACTGTTTATAACAATAGCTAGAGCTCTTTATATTTTATACAAGATTTTCCATCATTGGTTTTTATTAACTTTCTTCAACTTGATGTAACTAATCCTATAAGAAATTGCTATTATAAAGCAGGAAATTATTCTTTAATGTTAACAATTTTAATTTAACAAACTAATCAATTTTTCAATTCTTTGCATTTTCAATCTAATGTGTGTTCATAATTTTGGTTCTCATTATTATTCTAGCAATCTTAACACTATGTTATAGATGGCCTGTCGCAACCATAATGGCTGGTGTTGCGATTTTTGAAGGAAAAAAAGATTTTTCGAAACACATTATAAAAAGTGTTACAAAAGTGTTGCAATAGATATGTTTGTTGATCAAATACACTTTCATTGCAACACTTTTTGTCTAACCGTTGTGAAAAATGCTATGAATAGTGAAAAATTGACGGGCAGGAAATCTCCCGCTTGTTAATTGATGGAAATATTAATTAAAAAATTTAAAATTAACTAAAAAATATAAAATGCACAAATCCAACCCTGTCTTCTCCCTCAGTTCGTGGTTTCTCTGGGGAAATACCTAAATGGCTTCTTCTCTTCCTTTTCTTAAACCCTCAAAATCCCAAACCCAACAATGGCTGCAAATGCATTCCGATCTCGCCTTTCACATTCTTTATACAGAAACAAGAAGCCTATTTCACACTTTTTTAGCATTAACGCCAATCAAGTTGCTGAGGGGACATCAGCTGCAGCTGAGGCTGCTGTGACAGGGCCACCGGCCGAGGCTTCTGCTGCGGCCAGTCCAGAAAGGAAAGGTTGTAGTTTTTTGAAATATGGGATCATTGCTTCTCTCAACGGAGCCACTAGTTATGTTGGCTATGCTACCTATGGTTCGTTTATTATTCTAGCCTTCACTTGTTGTTTTTTCTTCATAAACATAGGAAAAATTAGAAAGGTTATTTCGGGAGTTGTTTGAATTTTTTTCCTTTATTTGAGAGTGTTTTTCCAGATTTTATATTTTTGCAACCGAATTCTATAAATTTAATGTTTTTGCAGCATACACATTGGATGAAATAGAGAAAAAGACAAAGACTTTATGAGAATCAGTAAACTATAAAACCCCCGAAGATGCATCCTCCATTGAGGTCAGTCCAGGTTTGAGTCTTGTCTTTATTTTATTATTTGGCTTTTTATTCTGAAGTTTGGACTTTTGATTTAGTAGAAGTTAACCCTAGGGTAGTATAAGGTGCAATATTTGAAGTTTTAGTTGAGATTGATATAGCATATTAAGTAGATTGTATTTAAACATTATTCATCCAGGAGGGAAATTACATAACTTATAACTTTAGATTTTGGATCTTTTCATTATTATTTACACAAATTATGTCAAGAGAGAATTTAGAGTCTAATGGAATTCAGAACTGCTATAGATTATTGAACTATCTTTTGAGGTGCATGTGGTGTTAATTTAATTAATACACTATTATTTGAATTGAATATGCTAGCTATGGTTTAGTATGACTGAGTCAAGAATTTGATTTTTGTCGGTTGAAGATGGATTTCAGTTCATAACCTTTTCGAATATGGAATATTTTCATATTGTTTATTAACTAGGATACTCTAATGGTCTCTACCATCAAAGTAAGAGCTTCTGCTGTCTAATAATTACATGCACATAAGATTATTGATGGTAAATGAGCTTGTCTGATATAAGGTGTCAACCTTATCATATATGATAGCATAATATTAAAATGCTAGTAGATTATAAAAACGTTGAATGTATAGATAACATTACTGGTAAGTTTATGTTCCCGTATTATAGTTGTAATTGCTAATTTTCAAATGGATATTTGGTTGATTGCTTTAATTAGACAATTCACATGACTCAATAGGAAAACCTTGGTAGTTTATCTCCAATTTTTCATATTAATCACCTGGAAATTGTTAATGAAGTTCTTTGATTGACTTTTTCTTACTTGGTTAGTGCCTTTTATGAATTTACTTATTCCTACTGAAAGTGCCTACAAATTTGATCATACACTTTGTCTTACAGCTGATGTTATGAAGTCCTTGAATATCCCAAAGGGAGTTTGCCGTGTACTTTTCAGAACACTAAATACTGATAGGTATAAAGTTCTGTACTTTTTTTACTGAAAGCCGAGGCTGATAAACCGGGCTTGAGTTTTATTAAAAAAAACACAAATAAACAAAGAAAAAAAAGTGGAAAATTTGTCTAGCTTTTTGAGCTTGTTTATTCACATAGGGGAATTTTTTGAAGAAGCTACAGTTGGAATTTCATCACTAACATCTTTCACAAAAATATTTAGTTAAAAATTAAAAAGGAACTGTGCTTTTTTTACAATATATATTTGATGTTTGAACAGAAATTTGATTCATTCTCAAGCAACTAATGTTCAAATCTTAGTTTTCTCAAAGCTACATGGGATTTACTAAGGACAAACCTTAATTATTGGTCGACAATACAGACATAAAGCTCATAGGTATGAAATGTGAATCATTAGCAGTTTTTTATTGGTTTTATTATGGCTTTTGTTTCCCTTACTTGAAACTTGCTGTTATTGATGGTTTCGCTCAATTTTGTCATTTTGATTCGTTTTAATGACATGACTTTTCTCACTTCATTGTAGCAATTAACTACTGGTTTGTTGTTGCTTACAGTGATCTGATTCCAATTGGACACTCATGTGTTACGTTTCGATTTTCATCTCAGAAACTTTATATATGGCATTACATTATATATGTAATGCCTGCCTATGTTGTTTAGGAAATTATTTATGTGGAAAGCCTAAAACTAGACAACATTCAACCTGGACTTTATTCTATACATTATTTAACATTCAATAAGTTTGTCAGTCTTATCATATATGAAACTGAACCATTGGAAACATTGTGTGTGTTTGAATTAAAAAAAAATAGTATCATTGTTCCAGAAAAAAATTTTAACATTAAGTGGTCATGTTAATTTTCTAAGTTGGTACGGTAAGTTTCAATAATGTGCACCCACCTCACAAGTTATTGATATTGTTTTAGAGAATCTTATCATTTTCTTAGGATCAACACCTCTATTCTATAAAGAGCTGCATAAATTTGAATCAATGGCCCAAAATAAATTTATCCTTCATATTAAAATTTTTATTTATTATAATAAAAGCATCAACTTCAGTTAATTGATATTGGGCCCTGTTTTTGAGAGTTGAAGCAGCTTAAAATCTTTAAAAGCTGTCAAGAAGAGATTTATGATTATAATAGTGTTTAGGTGAGGACTTTGATCCAGAAAAGCTTCAAAATTGCTTTAGATTCAAATGACATCCTAATTTCTCCTGTTACACCTTCTACTGCTTATAAGATTTGTATGCTTTTCTGCACTTCACCTTTTTGGGATTTGATTTTTTTTTGAAGTGGTTGAATATTTCCTTATAGTAATTTTTTAACTAAAGTATTTCATTGTTTTTACCATATGCAGGTGAAAAGACGAATGATCCATTAGCAATGTATGCTAGTGACATTATGACTGTGAGCATTTTTTTCATTTGATTAACTTGAGATTGATTTGCTTGAAGTTAGCAAACAGTAATGTTCAACTTGGACTTCTAGCTTTGGCTCTTTTGGTTTTCTCAACTCAGCTTAGTATTGATGAATTATGATTACTAGCAAGCGAATTTCTCAGTTGATTCAGTTTCGAATATATTGCAACAAGCTAAAATTTGCATAAGCCTATTTAAATCAATTTTTATCACTAGCGAGTAACCTCATTAACTTATATTGTCTTCTTGTTATGAATATAAATTTAGTATCTTCCCCATATATGGAAACATCATTGATGGATTGGTCAATTAACTGAAATTTTCTCATACCCTCATATGTGAGATAAGAAAGTAGAGGAATTGTGTATGTGTTAGACCATAGCTGACATATGAGTAGATTCTTCACTATCAAGTTAAATTATCTCTATCTGAGTGTATTATTTGTTTTTCTCATTTTGTAATCATGAAATTTTGGTCAAGATTGTTTGTAATTTTCAGTGCATGATCTCTTGTCACACTTCTTATCCATTGAGTAATTGTCTATTCTGATTTGAAACTAACTACCCATCATCATCATAAACTTGTTGTCAAAACTGTAGGAATGCAGAATAATAAAACTAGAGGCATACATGATATACTTTAAAACCCACAGGAAGTTATATAACAATTTTTTACTGGTTGGTTGCTTGTTTGTCCATATGTGCACATTTTTACTAGTTAGTTTAGCTATGATTTCTCATATGCTAGTGAGTATTATTTGGTTTTTTTTCTGCTAATACATTTTAATTTTCTATACTTGTTGTATTTGTGCCTTTCTCAAGTTCCTTAGTATATTTTGGGTTTACAGTTTGTCTATGTGGTTTTGATTATTTTGTTAGTTTCCATAGAGAGAAGTATGGTTGCGAGGAAGTTTGCTTCACTACTGATGTGGGTCAGGTATGCTATCTATGGTTCTCTTGGTTTTACATTTAAAGAAACTTTGAATACATTGTATATATCCTCTCTTTAGTTCTTGGTACCAATGTAAGATTATTGAACATATAACTCAATATATATACTGAAGTAGCTAAGACTATTGCAACTGTGAGGACTAGTTCTATCTGACATGAACTTAAGCTTGTCCATCTTTGTTTTTCAATAATTCAATGTTCTGATTTACCAAACTAGCCTTATCCATCAAAATATTTTAAGTGGTTATTTTTTGTTGGTAAATAACTTTATTTTAACTAAGTTTAACTTGCTAAGCTTATGACATAGTGTAATAACCATTTTATCCTCTGTTTCATAGAGAAAATGACTGACCAACATGAATTTGTTTGCCGGTAGATTGAAATCTTGCTAGGAAAGACCAAGAAGTTTGACTAGTTGATGGCCTCAGCAGCTGAGAAGGAGTTAGAGAGTGAGGAGAGCAGCTAAAGTTTGAAAAAGAAGGTGATAGAAAGAGAAGTGTGTGTGTGTGTGTGTATTGAATGAAGAATGGTGGATGAAAATTGTAAATTGGAAACACTATATACTTTTAGTAGCGTTATTTTTAGTTTGTATAGTATTATATATATTTTTAGTTCTTGTTTGAATTTGTATACAATGTATTATGAATTATATAAAAAAATAAATTTTAATTTTTTTGAATTATGGCATCAATTAAGTGTTTTAGAAATGTGTTGCAATAAGCACAAAAAATGTTTCAAATGCAACACAGGTGTTTTTAAAAAGGTGTTGCGATAACTAGACATGGTGTTGCAAATATGCTAAAAGTGATATAAGAAAAGTGTTGCGAATAAACAACAAAAATGTTACAAAAAAACTAACGGACGTTAACGTTGACGGCACTGGGTTTTTTTTGCAACACAATAGAAGTCATTGGAAGAACTAAAAAAGTGTTGCGAAAAGTAACTTGTCGCAACACATTTCTTAGTGTTGCAAAAAAATTAAAATGTGCTGCGAAAACGACTTTTCATAAGGAATAATGAAGTGTACATCCAACAATTAACTCTTCAGAAACCTCCTTCCAAGAATCAATGATGTTGCTGCTACTTGTACTTCTACAACTAATATTAGACTCAGCAGTTGCATGATTTGCATCTACTTCTGCTACATCATTGGTAATAAATTGCTTATTCCTGTGATTTCTTGAATTATAACCTAATTTTAGGTTCAAATTCTCTTGAGATCCTACAACCATACAATCTGCTTTCCTCTAATAACAAATATAACACCAAAACAAGTAAATAAAACAACATAACATGAAATGGAACATAATCTAAATTAAATAACACCACAATTACCAAAGAGATGGATATATGAGAAGAGAGTTGAAATATCAAATATATAACTAAAATTTCTATTTCATTAATATATGTATAAAAAAAGAAGGAAATAAAAAAGTAATTCAAAATCCATCATCGATTTACCGTAAAAAACTGACGATGAATGAGTCACATACTCCACTGACCTAACAATTCCATCAAAAAATCAAATCAGACGATGGTAAATCACATTCTACAATTCATTAACAAATAAAAACCTCAAAATAACTATATTCACAATCAAATAATGATTCAGAGCGTTAACTAACGCATTGTCGAGGCATTAGAGGATTCCATCGTGCTACCCTGGCTAGGATAGTGTGATTAATATTTAGAACCACCTTCGCAATAATTGAAGGGAGAATCTCCATTGAAAAGGCTTCTTTGACAAGTTCCAAGATCTGCAATCATCCTTGCTTTCCAAACCATACTCTTCCTCATGTATCTTTGATGGAATGTTGCAGAAAATGTTCATTGGATCGAAGTTTCTTTTGGCGATTTAATTTCGAAACTAAGCAACACACATAGTGAATTAGGGGTGTTCATTGCCGGATAAGATCTCGGTGATTGAACTCCGTCGGGAGAGGGATAATTTGGGAGAAGCAGGAAAGGCAGATGTTAGAGTAGAAGTTGTGAAGGAGATGGGGTTGTGGCAGAGCGAAAGATGAATGGTCTATTGGAAAAGATAGGGCAAAGAAAAACAAGGAATCGATAAATTTACGTATAGTAAAGAAGTGAATGTGAGGATAGTGGGCTTTAAGAAAAAGGAAATACAAGTGAATACCTTGTTTGGGCAAAATATTTTTGTTTTTGCCATAACAACAAATTATTTTCACTTTCCACTTTTTTTAAGTTTTTATTTTCTCTTTTACCATCCTTTTGTTTTTGCATGGCTTATGTATATTAACTCTTGGATCATACTTCATTTCACAGCAAAAATCATTTAATGAATGCATTATACTTGGTATAATAGTAGTTATACCTAGTGTTAGCAACGTTATACCTGGTATACATGTTGTTATACCTAGTATACGAGCTATTACATTCTTATATTTGAAGACAATACTCAATTTTACACCAAAAACCTGATGAAAGAGCTATTAA
>CATIWQ010473689.1:0-20548 GCA_949673415.1 Euphorbia schlechtendalii | reverse complement strand
TTTTTACGCTTTTGATTACGTCTATTAAGAGGTTTTCTTTAAGAGAATTTCTTTAAAAATTCTCGGGGATAATTGAGTGTGAGGTGAGTGTTTTGAAAGCACCGTGTAACTTTCTCCATAAATAAAGTCTAAAGTAACTCCGGAGAGATAGACGAAATTGGCCGAACTCCGTTATCAAATATTATGTTATTTTTCCATTATTATTTTTCGCATTCCATTAATTTGATAGTACGAAAATAACCGCGTTTTGTGCCACATAAAAGTACTGAAAGAGGTAAACAAGCCATCATTAAATGAATGTGAATCACCACGCTGATGCATTTTGATTTGAATTCCATTTTTACCATATTTATAATTTATCTATTGTAGCTTTTGACCATTTGGTTGAACCACATTAGATTGTGATTAGTTAATTCCATACTTAAAATAGACTTTCCTAAATTTTTAATTACTAATCAGTAGTAGTATAAAAAACATTGAATTTCTTCCCTGTATTGTGAATGCATTATCTGGCAACTTCGTCCTAACTACCACTAAAATATGCAATAATTATACATTCAAAAATATCAATTTGGTCCCTGATTATAATTGTTTTGAAATATTTGGTCCATAATCTATCTATTGTTATTAAACATTAGCCGATTTTATAGATATAATACTCCAAATCAACATGCGAATACAATAATACTATATGCAAAATACATAAATTGATCTAAACACATATAAATAAAATGTCACGACCAAATGGACTAAATTAATAGATTAAACACAAACTTAACATATTTTTATATCCATTTTCTAATATGAAACGTTGATAATTGAGAATTAGTTTATTTGAAAACCATAATCAATGGAGAATTTGGCATGTTGCAATGTACCATACATGATTTCTTTTATAAAAACATGTATAAAATTTTAACCTAATGCATCAACAACCCCCCTAAAGTTGGTTCAGAAAACCGGATGTCACTCTAAAGTTACAAAAGATCCAGATACTCCCTTAAGTTGACAATTTAAAATTAAAAGAGAAACTTTTTCCCGTCCTCAACAACATTTTATAGTTGGAAAAAAATTCTCACATGTAAAACATACAGTCTAGACAGAGTCGACCTTAACAATTATGTGACCATAATCCAAATTGTATATTATGGGCCCCTAAATCAATGGAAGTGTAATGTTCAGTAGCAATAATGAACTAGTCAACCATCAAATGTATGTATACAAATTGTTTTAAGCCTTTCAATTTTTTAGGCTCTAAGCGGCTGCCTAATTGACTTCTACACTAGAGCCGCTCTCTAAGTCTAGATCAAAATCTTAATACTTACAAATTTATAAAAAATGAAACAACCATAATTGGATTGTATTTTCGAAATCTTATTATTTGGGTGAGAAATTATCCACATTAAAGGATAACGAATTACTCCAATTATTTTACCAAATTATAATAATAATCAAAAGAAATAGGAATTGATGTATTTGATATCCTTTCATTTAAAGGGAATTCAATTCATCTTGTTTCAAATAAAATATAATGTTCTCTAACCTTTAAAATGATTTATTAGCTCTCTTAATTTTCAAAAAATGCATCATTTTGTTCCTTGAACGTCATATATCAGTTTCTTGTTAGTTGGACATTTTAAAGATATCATTTTTCTGATTTTATCTCTCTAATCAGAAATTGACATGAGAGATTCAAAGAGTAAAGAGATGTGCATTTTACAATTTGAGAAAGTTACGAGATAATTTTGAAAGTTAAAGGGATAATAAATTTTCTAGATTAAGTTTAGATACACGAAGATACATTAAGTCTAATAATAATAATAATAATAGTAGTAGTTAAAAGAAATAGGAATCTATTTAATGCAATTCATTACATATCATTTTCTATAAAAATCGAAATGAACCGAAATCCATCAAAATGAAAGATGTTGGCTAATTTCTGATTTTTTTACATAGAAAATTAAATAAAATGAATTGAATTCAGGGGCGAGATTATACAGGGGCGGTAGTAAAGTAAGTAAATGTACCTTTATCACCACCCGTCTGTAATCAAAGGTAGAAAAGAGCGCGTGGCATATCAAAATTGACAAAAGGCATAAAAGTTACCTTTCTAGGGCCTACCTCTCCCTCCTTCTCCTCCGTATATATTACGACTTCCTCTTCCCTTCTTTCAATCGACGCCATTACTGATTGTTTTCATTTCTCTCCTTTTTTTTGCCTTCTTAGTTCATCTCCTCTCTGTTCCCGCCATTATTATGAGTCTATAATAACTTATACTCTACGTTTTTTCTCGCTTAATCTCTAATTTAGCCAAACATGTCTACCAAGGGAGGCATCAGTCTCGAAGAGATCAAGAATGAGGCCGTTGATCTGGTATGTAATTGTTCACACTCTGCTTTCAACTTCTCTTTGTTTTCTATTCTGTTTCATATCAGAGTATCAGCTCTATTCCGTCCGGAACCAGTACTGCTGCCTCTAATTTCCTTTGCTTGCGTGATTCATTTCTATTTTGATATATGTTCTTCTATTTTCTTGTGTTAATCACGGATGTTCGAAGCCGTACAGATTTTAATTTGCTTTTGCTTGTCAAATACGAATTTTAAAATAGATTCGATGTAGTTTTTATTTTTTGAAATTATCATGGATTGATTGATTTACTAATTTTTTAAAATCTGGAGTTTGGGCTGTGCATGTGTTTATAATAATAAAATGGACTTTGGCGGTGTAATATCGTCGCTGGTGATATAGTCAATATGTATATCAGCGGCGGAAGATGTGATTATGGTTTGAAAAAGGAAAGACGTGATTCAGTTTTAAGAAGGCCCAAATCACATGAAATCAGTGGAATTACAGAGCACGCATCTTCGAAGACGGAAGTTACGTGGCTCAATAACAGTATTTGATTACGATCTACGCGAATCTTGTTCATTATTGTACGCGGGTCGTTTGCTTTCAACTTTTTTTTAATTTTCTTTTTTTACTCACCAGTTACCACTCGCTTCACAGGAGCGTGCTCTTTAAAATTTTTGTTTTTAATGTCAGATTCGCATACTGATAAAATCTCTATTTTTTCTTATTTCAGATATTTCTTCATATTTGGAAACTCCAATATTTTTACAAACAAATTGTATATAGTATAATCTCATGTCTGTCGTTTTGAAATCCTATGATACCTTTTGCAGTTATTGAAAATAAAAGGATTCCGACTAATATCAAAATAATATTGTTTTGATTAAATTTTTTGTGGCACTTGTAAGGTTTTGGTCCATGTGAGGGCGTCCTTGATAAAAATGATATTCAGAACCTGAAATTCTTGTAAGTCGAAGGAAATAATTTCAAGTACTTGACGTTTTATGCTTAAAAAATTTCGGCTTTTTGACTACGGCACGGCTTGTTAATCAACTCAAGACATTATTATTCAAACCATTATGCATTTTTGGTCGACTTAATGTGGAAATAAGGTGCATTAAATTCACTGGTCTATCAAGAACAATAATTTACCATGTGTATATGAGATGTCTATCAATATGAACCTTTATCAGAAAAATCAGCACAAGCCTATTTAATTTTAATAAATATCATAATTTCCCCACAACAAATAATAATCGATTCGGTCCATTGCATGCTATTGGCGAATTTACCTCTTAATTAAGTCTCCGTCTTTCAATCAAACATTAAAATTGATACAAATGTATTAATATTTACTGATGTTGGAGGAGGAGTAATATTCAACCCATATAGTCAATATTTGGCTACTGGGTTCTCTTCTCAGGTTGCAGTTTCATGCTTAACTTAATTATGATATAATTTTGCTGCTTTGTAGATACATGAAGAAAAGAGCTATCAAGATATATATTAAAATTCGTTAATATGTGGATTCACTATGTCCATTCTAATAAGTTATACAATCTTGTTTTGTTTACAGGAACGGATTCCCATAGAGGAAGTTTTTGAGCAACTCAAATGTGGCAGGGAAGGCCTTTCTTCGGAAGAGGGAGCCAACAGGCTACAGGTTTTTGGACCAAACAAGCTAGAAGAGAAAAAGGTCAGTTAGGAATTTTGCTTCGGAAAGAAATTGTCAAATACAACTTATATCTGGTTGTTTTTTATGAAATCAGTTTTTTCAGATATGTTAATTACATGCTTTGATAACAGGAAAGCAAGATTCTCAAGTTCTTGGGTTTTATGTGGAATCCATTATCATGGGTCATGGAAGCTGCAGCCATAATGGCCATTGCTTTGGCCAATGGTGGCGGAAGACCTCCAGATTGGCAGGATTTTGTTGGTATTGTAGCCTTACTAGTTATTAACTCCACAATCAGTTTCATTGAAGAAAACAATGCTGGAAATGCTGCAGCAGCCCTCATGGCTGGTCTTGCTCCCAAGACGAAGGTATTGAGAGATGTTTGATGGTCGATACTCACTCGATGGTTTCTACAATTTATGGAGGCAACCTTAATTTACCCTCTCTTCATCTTTTTTATTTGAAAATTTGTAGGTTCTTAGAGATGGCAGATGGACTGAGCAGGAAGCTGCAATATTGGTACCAGGGGATATTATCAGCATCAAATTGGGAGACATAATTCCTGCTGATGCCCGTCTTCTTGAGGGTGATCCTCTTAAGGTTGATCAATCTGCCCTTACTGGGGAGTCACTTCCTGTAACCAAGAACCCCTCAGATGAAGTGTTCTCAGGTTCAACATGTAAACAGGGTGAAATAGAAGCAGTAGTAATTGCTACAGGTGTTCATACCTTTTTTGGTAAGGCGGCCCATTTGGTCGACAGCACCAATCAAGTAGGGCATTTCCAGAAAGTTCTCACAGCCATTGGTAACTTCTGCATTTGCTCCATTGCTGTCGGAATCATTATTGAAATTATAGTCATGTACCCAATTCAAAACCGGAAGTACAGAGATGGAATTGACAATTTGCTGGTTCTTTTGATTGGAGGGATTCCAATAGCTATGCCTACTGTTTTATCTGTTACTATGGCTATTGGTTCACACAGGCTTTCTCAGCAAGGTGCAATCACCAAGAGAATGACTGCCATTGAGGAAATGGCTGGCATGGATGTCCTTTGCAGTGACAAGACTGGAACTTTGACCCTGAACAAGCTGACTGTTGACAGGAGTCTAATTGAAGTGTTTGTAAAGGGTGTGGATAAGGAACATGTTATCCTCCTTGCAGCTAGAGCCTCAAGAACTGAAAATCAGGATGCCATTGATGCTGCAATAGTAGGGATGCTTGCAGACCCAAAAGAGGTATAGAATAATAATTTTTTCCTCAACTATTGTGTCTTACTAGATTTTATGAGCATCATTGTTATCGTTATTGATATTATATTTGATAACTGGCAGGCAAGGGCTGGCATTAGAGAGGTTCATTTCCTCCCATTTAACCCTGTGGAAAAGAGGACTGCCTTGACCTACATTGATTCTGACGGAAAATGGCACCGAGCTAGCAAAGGTGCCCCTGAGCAGGTAAACAGTTCAATTCCTCATTCTGACGGTTTTCCACATATATGTTGTCTATGGTTAGGATTCACGGGTTCTTTCTCATTTACTTTATTCCAGATATTAGAACTGTGCAATAGCAAAGAGGATGTTAAAAGGAAGGTGCATTCTGTGATTGACAAATTTGCTGAACGTGGACTCCGGTCTTTAGCTGTTGCAAGACAGGAAGTACCTGAGAAATCAAAGGATGCTCCAGGTAGCCCATGGCAACTTGTTGGTTTGTTGCCTTTGTTTGATCCTCCTAGGCATGACAGTGCTGAAACTATCAGAAGAGCTCTTAACCTGGGTGTGAACGTTAAAATGATCACTGGTATTAAATCATGTTTCCATTACACTCCTGAATGTTTGTTTAAATTATAAAATTCATTGCTGTGACACGATTTCATTTCTATTAATATCTAGGGGATCAACTGGCTATTGCAAAGGAAACTGGTCGGAGGCTTGGAATGGGAACAAACATGTATCCATCATCTTCCTTACTTGGCCAAGACAAGGATGCCTCCATTGCAGCCCTCCCTGTCGATGAGTTGATTGAAAAGGCTGATGGATTTGCAGGAGTGTTTCCAGGTAATATTTACTTTGGACAAGTTTTGTTTGATATGCACTTATTTGTCAATACTAGTTTCACTTACATTTTATTTCTCCTATCCAAACAAACAAAACTTCAGATTTAAGATGACATGTTTTACTCCTCTGTGCTTACGTTATGTTGCTGCATATGCATTGCCAGAACACAAGTATGAAATCGTTAAGAGGCTGCAAGAAAGGAAACACATCTGTGGAATGACAGGAGATGGTGTTAATGATGCACCTGCTCTCAAAAAGGCGGATATTGGAATTGCAGTTGCTGATGCTACTGATGCCGCCAGAGGTGCTTCTGACATTGTCCTTACTGAACCTGGACTTAGCGTCATCATTAGTGCAGTGCTCACCAGCAGAGCTATATTCCAAAGGATGAAGAACTATACTGTGAGTTTGACTTTATTATGTTTTCTGGCTTCTTATTTTGACAATTCAGAATTTTTAAAAAGAAATCAAACTTAGTTTAATTTTCCACTCTCTATTGCAGATATACGCGGTCTCAATTACAATCCGTATAGTGGTAAGCACCAAATACATATGAAGTTTATGTCACAACCTGAAGCTGTTTTAAGACATTTGATTAATGGTTTCTTTCTGTATTATTCCCATGTGGCAGTTCGGTTTCATGTTTATCGCGTTGATATGGAAGTTTGACTTTGCTCCATTCATGGTCCTTATTATTGCCATCCTGAATGACGGTAAATGATGCTAAAAACTCTATTCTGAAACTTGTCAGTTTGTTCTGAATAATATTACTAAGTGCTGCTATGAATGGCAATACCATTTAGGAACAATCATGACTATATCCAAGGATAGAGTGAAACCATCTCCAATGCCAGATAGCTGGAAACTTAAAGAAATTTTCAGTACTGGTGTTGTTCTTGGAGGTTACTTGGCGCTAATGACAGTGATATTCTTCTGGGCTATGAAAGAGACTGACTTCTTCTCAGTAAGAAAACTCATCCTTCATGACTGTTTTTCGCTTGATATCTTCAGTTCCCATCTAATTAGTTTCATTACTTGTGCAGGACACGTTTGGTGTGAGGTCGATTCGGAATAGCGAGCATGAAATGATGGCAGCTTTATACCTGCAAGTGAGTATTATTAGCCAGGCCCTCATATTCGTCACAAGGTCTCGCAGCTGGTCATTTTGTGAACGTCCTGGCCTTCTTCTACTAGGTGCCTTCCTTATCGCTCAGCTGGTAACTAACGCTTCTTCCTATCGCAAAGCTCAATTATTTCCTTGCAAACCAATATCCAACTATTCCGTGTATTTGTTGTTTTAATCAAACACAGGTAGCAACACTGATTGCTGTGTATGCAAATTGGAGTTTTGCTCGGATAGAGGGGTGTGGCTGGGGGTGGGCTGGTGTTATTTGGCTTTTCAGTATCGTTACTTACCTCCCCCTCGATCTGCTCAAATTCGCAATCCGCTATGTTCTTAGCGGCAAGGCTTGGGATAATCTTCTAGAGAACAAGGTACCTTATATTTACAGTTTTCAAATCGGATACTCGATTTTTGGTTATCTGCAATGTGTTGATTTGTTTTTTCAAATGAAAAACAGACTGCCTTTACAACCAAAAAAGACTACGGAAAAGAAGAGCGAGAAGCACAATGGGCCACAGCACAAAGAACTCTTCACGGCCTTCAACCAGCTGAGACAAATGCCTTCTTTGGTGAAAAGAGCAGTTACAGGGAGCTTTCCGAAATCGCAGAGCAAGCCAAGCGTCGGGCTGAGGTCGCAAGGTAAAAACAATCTTTCGAGAAAAATATGGGGTGCCCCCGATAAATTCGTATGAAGTGATGGTTGTTTTGTTTGGCAGGCTGAGAGAGCTGAATACTCTGAAGGGGCATGTTGAATCAGTGGTGAAGCTCAAAGGATTAGACATTGACACAATTCAACAGCACTACACTGTTTAAATAGCCGCCTCTCATGGCAGTATTTGAAATACCCCAAAGTCAAGAATAAGAGTCTTAGTTATATGATGACGAAGAAGAAAAAAAACAGGTCCTAGTTGAAATTTTCTATAGATTAGCATGGTCTTAATTTTACTATAGTTGTTTGGTTTTTCATTCTCTCTCATCAAGTACTTGGAGAGTTTTACTTAGCCTGTACAATTTTCTATTAATATGCATGTTTACCTTTTGTTCAACCTCACCCTTTTACATTTTTGGAACTGCGCCTTGCAATAATTAATTGAATCTCATTACAGACTTCAATTAACCCAAAATAAACTTCAAAAGACATAAACTTGCCGCATCAATAATACCTTCATTAAAGATACAAGATTCAATGAGAATTTGTTCAAGCTATCAAGTCAGATGCTTACCAAAAACAATGTCATATTTTGCTATACACTTTTCTTCATCCAAATCTCCAACAAGTCAATATTCTGCTATAGGTTTGTACATAGTAATTACGCTGCATCAGTGAAGAAGCATTAACTGGGGTTGATATCCTGAGATAGTTGCTGCATGGCTTGAGGCAGATTCAGAACAATCTCAGCGTAAGCTGAAAGAGAAAATTAACAGTAATTAATACTATATATTTGCTAAATGGGCTGAGAGAAGAAAACTCTAACAATACATGGTTAGAGTTTTATTCTGTAATAGTACTAGTAATTTAAAAAATTAAAAAAGCACCTGCTGGTAAACTCATGGTTCGTAAAGCATGTTCAGCATAGGAAAGGCGAGCAGGGCGTGCATGAGATTCCAATGTTCCATCGATCTTAGACTGATTAAACGGCCAAGCGAACACTCTAACTCGACTTGGAAGTACAGAAATGAGCTCCGCATATCTAAGACTCACTCTCACCTTGCTGCCACAACACAACACCTATTACATCCAATCTTTTAGGCTTTACTATGAAAAATTATAGTACAAATGTAGTATGAAATGTGATAAAGAGTCGTGAGTCGAAAGTGTACCAACCAATCAGTATCATCCAACACAAATTCAATCATGTGGTAGGGAAGGCTATGATACAGTTCTCCGATCTGATTTCCATACAACTCTTTGACAAGCTTAACCTGCACAGAAAATATTGGGAAAGGGCCTCTCGGTTAAATAGTAAATTACTGATAAGCGTGTTTTTTTCATATCTTCAAAGTCAGCGTTCAAGGAAAAAGAGACGATCATTTAGGTAAATGAGCTGATAAAAATTAAGCACACCTGTTCCTTTCTATCAACATAAGCCTGCAACAGTTCTCCAATGTAATCTATAAATCTCTGCAATGAAATTATTGATTCGCGTTGAGATGGCTTCAACAATCACGTAACATCAAATAATAATAATAATAAAAAAACCAAGTCAAGCAACCGACATTACCATAGCATTGGAAGAAAGAAGCTCATTCTCTGCTTCTCGCATAGGCAAGAAAAAAGGAATGGTATGTTGAAGTACAGTCATTTTTTCAAGAAACGACTTGCTCTCAAGCACACAATGGTACACCTCACACGCATCTCCTGCAAATCAAAACTCGAAATGCATACATCAGCACCGTCTACTAGGAAGGCAATATCTAAAAAAAGTCCAGATATTTAGCAAAAAAGAATCTTCAAAATCTTCATGTGTTATTTTCAGACTGAAAGCCGGAACAAATGCAGCAATGCTATTCTTCAATGGAAAAGGGGTCTATAGAGAGTAAAAAGTTCATTTGAACAGCAAACAAGCACAGCTTGATTATTCTATGCAAAGTATTTTAAAAGATATGACAGAACAGAACACAACAAAATTTTTTGAATAATTGCGCACAACTCGGAATTATGGCATAACTATATCCCTGTAACTGAACATAGCATAAAAAAACTTCAGAATACCTGCAAAAGATGTCTCATACTGAATCCCAATCCTTGCCCCTTCCAAACAATAGATCACCTATTCGCCAAAAAATCAAAAACAAAAACAAAACAAAATTTAATCACAAGTCAACCAATATATGAATATACATAAGACAGAAAATGCAGGCTCAGTTTTAGTATTTGAATCTCTGCTGAACCGATATGTACAGTTTTGGTTGTCAGAGTTATTCAAATTAGACTGCATGAGCAAAGAGATGGAGTAAAGCACATCAAAACACAAGTTTATTGTTTAAAATTACGAGGCTAGGCCTAAATTAACCAATCGATACAACAAACTTAGGGCATTGGTGGCCTTGACATCATATTGCAACTTTATGTCGCCATAAGTCAGTTTGATTTGCCATTTAACCAGCTAAGATAAAATTTTAGCTCCAATTATAATTCACATAGTTGATAAATTGCTAAAAAAAAATATTACCTTATTTCCAGCTCGATATGTAATTTTTTCTTCGATGTGCTGAGCTGGCATCATATCCGAGTCCCCAGGCACAGTCTTTTTGTCAGCTTCCATGTGAACCTAATGTTGGCCGGGATTAGCATATTGAACATTTAAGCATTGCAATACATAACAAAATAAGAAACCAGACAAAGTATGAACAAGCACGCTAGATAAATCTACAAAACAAAGAAAACCAAGTGAACTTTAGACATCAAGTCAACTGTTTCACTAGAAGTCTAGTACAACTCAAGACAATCAATAGCTACAATACAACATGAATCATGATTCTAACAAAGCACTTGGTTGAGTTTTACCTTCTCTCTTATGGTAGCTAATAGCCCATCATTCCATTCTTCACCGTGTAAATAGACCTCTGAGACAATTTCAGGGAATTAAAAAAAGAAAAATTTTTGGCCAAAGCACTAAGTAGGTTTAAATTAGATTTAACAACCAAATGTGGGGAATAAAGTTTGACGACAGAAAATCTAGAAAAACATTGAGTAACAAAGCTACAGTCATGTTCAATGTGTTGTTAGTTATTGCAACTTGCACAGAATTCTGCTTGCAGAAATTAGTAAAGAAAAACCTCGAGTTTGAGATGATCTGGCGGCATCAAATTCTTTCAGCAGATGTTCATATTTCATCTTGTCAGAATCCCTAATGATAGTAAATATAACAAACAAATCAGACCCCTGAAACACTTGATGCTCGTTAATATAAACAAAATTTTAATATATAGCAGTTGATAATTAATCAGTAAATATTTCTAAAATATTTTATCACATTTATCGACTACAGCTCCTTTCTCTTTTTCAATGATTTTTGTGACAGGTTATGCAAAATAATCAAATACATTGTACACTATTGAATTTGCTTACCACAGAAAAACTACTTGTTTGAACCTAAATATCACTGATATTTATGATCTGCATAATTCAATGTAGCTAATCTTGCTCACAATAAAAGGAAAATAATAGTGTGCACAATACTGCATGCGTTTTCAACTATTATGAGATCTATACCATGCATAAAGTACTAGAAAAACACAATCAAGAAGAAGGCAATCAATGTATTACCTAGAAAGCCGATCTACTAATTCTCCGCGCCTCCTTACAACATTTGCAACTGTCAAGGACGAAAATGAGCTACCAATAAGAATTACGAATAATAAAACCAGATCACAATAAATTGGCAAGTAAGAAGTAACGGTAGATACATCGAGCCCGTGTAGTATCCAACCGAATATCTTCATCTTGCATGAAATTCTGTCACACAACAACAAACAATATATATGAACAGCAAGGAAATGAAAATCATAAGCATTCATGAATACTAATCCGCAATTTGCTCACTGTATTAGAGCTAAAGATTTTATGAAGATATATTTAAAGAACAAAAAGGAGGCAAGTACAATTACCACTTCTCCCATTGGAACTAATTCGAGTTGCTGCATTTACAAAAAGAAAAGAAAAACAACAAAACAATCTTGATCATCGGTAGACAAATATATATCGAGTACAAAACAAGAAGAACTGAAAATCACAAAAATGGAAAAATATATAACCTTGCGAGAAGAATCAGAGAAAGGATTCTTCTTTTGCTTCTTCCTGAGAAACTCTTCAGCATCATCACTGTCCATTTTGATAATAAACCTCCCATAAACTCGGCAATACAAAGAGGAGATGAAAGAAAATTGGGAAATTTTTCAGGTTTCTAGGGCTCCATTTAGCCGGCCGGAAATTTCTTTTCTGACTTCTGAGCCCGGTCCCGTCCAATTTATATTCACGTGCGCAAATGGATTTCGGATTATGCCGTTAATCTCTCCATTTTTATGATCTTTTTAATTTTTTACATGTTATCTCTTATTTATCATTTTATTTTTTTCTTACAATTTTTTTATTGTCTCCATTTCACTTATTTTTCTGGGAGAGACCGTTGATATTAAACTTATCAAATGATTAATTATGTTAAATAAGAATAAATTCATCATTTTATTGTGTAAATAAATTCTAAATTCTTAAGAATCTGCCAAATTAATACTATTAGAGGTTATAAATTTTTTAAGCTTAATTGCACAAGTGAATATTTAATTAAAGTAGGAAATATTTACTCAGATATGAGATAAAAAAAATATGAAAATTATTGAGTCTCGATACTTAAAAAATTGCATATATGAATCTATGTTTTAAATTTATATTATCATATTCAAATTAGTTCATTTTAACCGTACATATAAAATTCAATCCAACTTGCAAAGTGCAAAATAAACAAGACCTAAATGCATGTTCACAATCATTTTCTAGCCACAAACTTATCCATTTTTTAACCTTGTTTTGTACAACAATGATAAAAAAAACAAATCTATTCTTACCACAAAATAAGTACAAATGCTATAATTATTAATAAAAAAAACTAAAAATAGAGCTTCCAATTACATAGCAATTAGCAAGTACAATTAATGAGAAAAAAAACATGAAAATTAAATTAAACACGTTTGGAGTAATTGAAAATTGCACAAAGTGAAGACCAAAAAAAGAAGCCGGGAGCTTGTAAGAGCTACCTAATAAGAAAAGTAAAAATTAAAAAGAAAAAGAAAATAATTAGCATAGAGATCGAGCGAAGCTCTACACAAACACAAAGCAAAGCTATTTTCTTCTCTTTGTCCATTCGAATCATCAGCAAATAAGAATGCTGAAGCTGAGATTCAAATTACAAGCATAAGAAATTGAGATTAAGTGGGAACAATTCAAAATTTCGACATTCTTCGAGCCCAAACTCCACTTTCCGTCCCCAACCCATCGATTTCTCTGCAATTCCTCAACTTATTTAAGGTCAGAGCTCAATAATTCCTCTAAAAGCCTTCATCTTTCACTTACCCACTTGCCTTTTTACTCTTTCATTGCGCTTCCAATCCCCAATTTTCCTCTGCAAAATTTTTGTTCTGTTTTTGAACTCAATCTCCCTGCTTTACTGATCTCTTAATCTTTACTTCAATTCCCCATTTTGAAGTCTCCAGCTTTCAAATTCCGAATTCCGCTTTCCGTTTTGCATCTGGGTGGGTGCGGAATTGGACTCTGGTTTAATCGGTGCACTGATGTTATTTTACGGTTCGTGCAGTTCTGACTCATTGTGTTTGGTGATTCGAACTTAGGGTTTTGATTTATTTCGTGTTTGAATGTGTTTTGCTTGATTGCTGGGTTTTGGATAAGCTTAATGACTGAGTTTGATCTCTAGGGTTTTGGTATTTCTGTCCAATATGAGATTTGGGTTCGCATTGTATGGTTTCTGGGCGGGTAAATTTTGGGTTGTTTGGAAACGGAAATAACTGAATTCTGTTGGGAGTTGAGGTTTCGTGCTCTTTTGATTCTGTTTAACATCTCAGTTCCCCTATACAGAGCTTGAGTATTGATTTGCATAAAATAGATATATATGTGGAGGAGCCAATTTGTAGTTGTTTGTAGGGTAGCATAACAGTATTCGTAGGGTGCTTCTGCTGGGTTTCGGGTTTTCAATCTTGTATTTTATGGTGTATGAATCTGCTTGGTGAAGAATGCAAGCCCAACAAAGCTCCCGAATCGATTTGGCTGAACTGAAATCTCGTATAGCGAAGAAGGTTGGCGCTGAGAGGTTCAAGAAGTACTTCTATTACCTGAACAGGTTTTTGAGTCAGAAGCTGAACAAGAGCGACTTCGACAAGCATTGCTTTCGCTTGCTCGGGAGGGAGAATCTCGCGCTACACAACCAGCTAATATGTTCCGTCTTGAAGAACGCGTGCCAGGCCAAGAAAGCCCCGCCACCTGCTGCGGGCCCCACACAATCCGTACCACCTCAACTTTCAAAAAGCTCTCCCGCTGGAGAAGACGGATATCTCCTCCCGAACCAGAATGCCTCCATTTGGTCGAACGGAGTCCTGCCGATGTCGCCCCGGAAGGTCAGGTCGGGCATGCGGGACCGCAAGCCCAGGGACCGGCCTAGCCCTCTGGGGCCAACAGGGAAAGTCGATCCTTGTACTCATCAATTGGTCACAACGGGTAATGGAGAGACGATGACGGCAACTCCTTGTGATTACGAGAGACCCATGCAACAACATCTTCAAGCCGTTGCCGAGCCATCCGACAAGGAAAGGTCGAAATACACGAGTTTCTCCGGCGACCCGTTACTCGCACCGCTTGGGATCCCGTTCTGTTCAGCCAGCGTCGGCGGGTCCCGCAAAGCTCAGCCAGCGGCAACCACCAGCAGTAGCAGCTTCTACGACGGCAGTGGGTTGTGCGATTCGGAGACGCTGAGGAAGCGAATGGAGCGGATCGCGGCTTTGCAGGGCATCGGCGGGGTCTCGATGGAATGCGCAAATACATTGAACAATATGTTGGATGATTACTTGAAGAGGTTGATCAAATCTTGCGTCGATTTGGGGGGCGCAAGAAAGCCGCACATCCACAAACAAGAGGTTCAAGGCAGGGCTATCAATGGCGTGTGGCCAACCAATCACTTGCATATGCAAACTAAAGGCGGAACCTCGGAAGTGATGCACGAACAAAGACCTCGGTGTTCGATATCTTTGCTTGATTTCAAAGTTGCGATGGAGCTTAATCCACAGCAACTTGGTGAAGATTGGCCGTTGATGCTCGAAAAAATATGTATGCTTGATTTTGACAACTGAAAGAAACTCACGTGTGGTTCCAAGTTCGATTCTGATCGGGATTGACGAGTCAGGTGGCTCGAATCAGCGAATTGTTGGCGGCTCTGGTTGTGTGAGAAGCATTTCTTTGAAGCGCTTGTGTAGAAGATAGTTTTGCAGGAATAGTGTTATGTAGCTTGGGAAAGGTGAAAATGACTGGCTGCAGTGTTGCGCTTTATGTATTTGTAAGTTGTTAGAATTGATTGAAATTCCAATAATAACACATTCATATACATTGCGTACTTGTCCTTTTATGCATTGACATAGAAATTTCAAACGTTGCATCCCATTATAGCCATTTGTTTGAGCAGTAACTGCAGCACTTCTGTTCCCTAATAGTCTGACTAATTAACTAAACTAATAATATCATTTGAATCCCTTCTGTATCAACGTCTTTGAGGCTGTTGAATATGGAGAATAATGTTTTTGTAGAACATGCAAAATGCCTAGTCAACACAAAACATAATAATAGTTGTGATTTGTTGTATTGATTTGAATCCCCTGGGCTGGGGTAGTTTATTTCTACAAATGTTTGAATTCACTTAGCTCACACACATTATAGAACCAAATTGCCTCTTGAAATATGTATAATATTCATTTGTAGTTCAGTATGAAGCATTAGTCAATCCATTAAATTGGCATCATCATGCCTATTGGGCATTCCTTTGAATTTGTAAGAAAATATAATACCATCCTCCACTTGCACATAATACTTGATAAGAGTATGCTAATTCCAAAAACACGCTTGTTGAGAATGACACTCCATTAAGTTTTTTTTTCGCAATGCCATCTATCAATGTTGGAAGTAATGATAAATTTGATTTGCTGCTAAAATATCAGGGTATTCTCTGCAAGTTGTCTTAACACAGTAGTGGGTTTTGTTGTTGCAACCCCGCAACAATTATAATATTAGCTGAAAGAATGAGGTAGTGGTTGTACAAACTTATAAAGTGAGTTCTAAGTTAGTCCCAACAGTAGTTTGAGTTGTTGTCTTCATGATTTTGTATGCAGAAGTTTTAGCTACTATAAAGCGAACAGTGTGTGCCTTGGTATATAATGCGGATTTGTGCATATCGTGTTTATTACTTAGTGGCAGTTCTTCTAAGTGTGAATTGATAAAGGTGTCTGCTTTATGTAAGCTTTAAGCTAGTGGTCAGGAACGGTACAGTCATGCAAACTTGGAGCTTGAAAACTATATGAATAATGTACATTTTGCAGTTGATGTCCTCTTGTCTTTAATTTGTTTGTGTTTGGTATAATGGCTACTATTCGAGATGTAGTATTTTGAAGCAAACTGGTTTAATGTTGTTGTGAATGGTTGTGCATATGCTGAGGTGTTTTATATACTTAGAATTTCTTTTCTTTTCTTTTCTTTTTCATAAAGATCATAGATGGTGGTGCATATGTTGATGGTGTTTTATATACTTAGCGCCTGTCTTGGAGCTTGAAAATCCAGAAATTCATACCAGACTTATATGAAGGTTGAACCAACAAGTGTTTCGCTATTGAAATTCATTATTTTCATGTTCAGGTTCTATTCACCATCACCATTTTACCATTTCACGGATCGCAAAAGCGAGTGAAAGAAAAAATAAAGTTGCAATTCCAGTATCAAGAGCTTAGCGTTGTCTGTAGAGGCCAGTCAAGGGTAATGAAATTCATAAAACTATCTTCACTTGCTCTTTAAACAACAAAACACAAAAGGACATAATATAATAGCAGCAACTCATGGTCAAATCATTAACAGCCTTTTTGGTTTACAGATAACATGAGTTTTTGTTGCCTTGAGTTTATTTTAGAGAGGCAGTATGTACATCTTTCTTTTCTAGGCAAAGAAGAAACAAGAGGGAAAATGAATAGTAAGTCTGATATGTCCAATTGTTCAAAGAGAGGAAGCAGCAGGTGCCTTGCAAATGGGGCACCAGTTCTTCACCCTTAGCCATTGATGTATACACGACACGTGGTATTTGTGTTCACACTGCAACCCCCCCACTTCTTCTCCTTCTCTGTACTCTTCCTGCAATTACACATATACCCCACCATAACAAACAAAACAGAATCATCAATTTGCTGCATAATACGCGACTTCAAGCACACCTTGTTAAGAAACGGCGTTGGCAAGGTTCGACACGCCTAATCACTCGGTCAACCATTTGATTCAAAAGATAAGAGTGGCTGAGAATAATATTGTTATTGGTGACACATCGTTCGGCCTTTTTTTCTAATCTAGCCAAGTGCTTCAAGGTCTAAATTAACAGCATGAACGGGAAAAGAAAGATGACCTGGCAAACACTGCATTTGATATCATCCTGGCCATGGTTTAGGGATGATGACGAGTCACAGAAGATGCTGCTCTTAACACATTCTGACAATGCTTCCTCACTTAACGCTGTACTCACACTGCCCATCCTTTCTTCTAGAGCTAATAATTCCTGCCAGTCACCATTTCACAACTAACATGAGTTGTTAATACAAATCACAACGAAGAACGGCATGTGTCAAAGGCAGAAACAGACCTCGTACGACATATCATCAATGTCCAATCTCATGTCTCGATGCTGGTCATACAAATTCAGCCCATTCAGGAACAACCCGCTCTCCACCACAAACAATTGCTGCAACTTATCAGAATTCAAGTCAGCCTTGTATGTGCAACAACCTCCGAAAAGTCAAAAGTCAAATGCCAAAATGTTTCCTACCTCATATGATAGCTCTTCATCTTGTTCGATCCTCTCAAGCGCTAACAACACCTGCACGAATTCATATACATCGAATCAAACCATCACATTCAAACAAGAGGATAACATAATTGCATGATATACCTCTGCGATTCCATCCATGTTGTATCGCCTGATTGAAGATCGAAAACCGCCAAGTTGAGCAGGACTGGATGGCCTAACACCATATGACCTTGAGCGACTTGAAGGTGACCCCATAGATAATTGATTTACAGCATTTGGCTCATTTGCCGATGTGCTGTTCCTCCCAACTTGATTAGAAACCCTTGACCTAGTGTAACTGAAAGACCTTCTAGAAGCATTATCCTGGGAAATCCCATTTCCAGTTCTTCTTGAATCAGAAATCGAGATATTAGGATTCCGCACCTCGAATTCCGATCCGCCAATCTTCTTCCCTCTAGCAGAGTTACTGCTTTCTCCTTCACAAATTCTCCTTTTAATTGTACCCTTTGGAGAATCTGATTTCTGATAAAAACTCCTACTACAGCTCCCGACTTCTGTTGATCGGTTCTCGCTACCTTTTTGGATCTTTCCGGAAAGCGGAACCGCGACTTCCAGCGCATGAGGAATTCTACTAGTCTCAGATAAATCTCTTTCTGGCAGCTTTTTTCGAGGCCCTGGAAAGGATTTCCTACGATTAGCAGGCACACTGGAAGTCGTAGATGAACTGCCCACTAGTTCCTTTCCATTCGAAGAAGGCCGAAATGATGTTCTCGCTTTTTCTTGAGTACCTTTCGCAGTGTTCATTCTCCCGTTACACCCGATACGGTTACAAAATTGAGCGTTCTTACCTTTATTATTGGCTGTTTCTCTTAGAACAAGGTTGGATCCCTTTCTAGAGACAAACAGCCCATCGTCACCTTTCTTCCCAGAATACTCATCCATGGACAATGATATGCTATCATTCAAAGCTGTGACAATATAAAAGAAAAAAGAATTTCAGGTATAAAAGACTAATAAAACAACTTTTCTGGTACAAATGGTGGTACATAGAGGCAATTGAATCGTATAGAACATCAATCTACACAAACCAGCCTGTAAGAAGGTACAAGATTGTTGAAGTTTTCAACCTGCTTTTGTTAAAAGAATCATACAAAGGTTATCTTCCTTACCTCAAGTACACCATGGACAAAAGAAACCAAGATATTATCCAAAGAACAGAAAAAAACTCAGTTGATAAACAAACCTAAAATAAGATAAAGTAAAAATAGAATCCTTCATCCAAGAAGTGAAAACTTATAGAAAAGCAATGAAAAGAGGTCACAATTGAGTTCAGGAATGATTGGAAAAGGGAAGCATGATGGTCATTAATTCAGCTTCAATAAGGATGAAAATTTAAAACAAGGGAATGAAAAAGGAGAAAAAAAACAACACAGATAACCTACACATACATATATATTTCACTTCAAAGAAAAAAGGCCCTCTTCAATTTTATAGGAATTAAAGCTAAAGCTATCCAATCCTCCCATTACTCTCCACCCAAAAATTGCCTTTCTTTTTTCCTCAAAATAGCAAAGCCTTTTTACCGTGATTTCAGGGCTTCAGAAAAGAAAATTCCTGTAAAAAGCAAAGCTCTCATATCTAGTAATAATTAAAACAAAAAAAAGGCAGCTTAACATAGTATTCGAAACACAACAATTGCAGCTGAGCTCAAGTTAATTAACAAACAAACAGCACATAACAAAACTCAATTCAAATTAGAATAACCCTAATCGGAAATCACCAGAAAAGCGAATACCCAATCATCCCAAAGCCATAGAAGTCAAATTTTGAAGGGAAAATTAAGCATCAAATCAAAGGTTAAAGACGATACCTTTACTTGTACATAAATGGAGAGGAGAGAATCAAAGGGAAGCTTTTACAAGCGTTGGATAAAAAAACGTGTAATTTGTTACATGGGAGAGACCAATAAGAAGAAGACGAAGACGAAGGAATGGAATATTAATCCAATAGCAAATATATAGCAACTTATAGAGAGGAAGAAGAGCCGTCCTTTAGCTTATGTAAAATTTGAACCGTTCGATTTGGCGCGTGTGGAAGTCCTTCAATCAACGGCTCTTGATGATCCAACCTCACAACCTCATTTTCTGCATAACATATTTGCTTCTATTTTATTTATTTATATTACAAAATTCTTTTAGCAATTATATTTAGTTATTTATTACTAATATGGCTTTTAAGTATAAAATAATAAAAAAAATTACATGATGAAACTCAAATATAAGATTTTTAAATATCATAGTTTTAATCTCAACCGCTGGATCATTATAAAAAAATCAAGCAAACAATTATGCATACCAATCTTCCTAACAATTAGGTAGACTAACTTAGTTAAAAAGCTTCATATGGTAACAAAAAAACTTCTTCAGTAAGAAATACTTAATGTGTATCGTGACTTTTTTAATCATTTTTATTCAAAAATATGTAGTCTTTTCTAGGCACTGTAACTATTGGTTTGATTCTCCCAAAGAACTTCATGTCTCAGGCAATCTGCTCTTAGTTCATATATAAAATTCAGGACCATTATATATAACAACAAAGGAATTTCACTGTTGTGGACTTGTAATTAACAAAGAAAATATATTAAGTCTACATGTAGTCGCACATGATGTTAAATTTGATCATTTATGTAGTTGATATTAGTCTCCATCAAATACTAAACCTTAAAAATGTTGTTTTTAAAGATTTTACATTGAAATTTTGAGTTTTCCATAAAGTATAATTAAAAGTTATTGT
>CATIWQ010473634.1:0-18135 GCA_949673415.1 Euphorbia schlechtendalii | reverse complement strand
TTAAAGTTTTGGATAGGAGGATTAGAATGAAGAATGGATAGATATATGTATGTAAGATTAGAGATTCTAATGTATAGATTTTCCTATGAAATAAGTATAGCAAAGAAAACATGCAAGTTCAACAAAGTTATTACGTTCACCAAATTAATCTGACATAATCGGTTCTAGACACTCAGATGTTCAATGATTCATCGCAGAGCAACACATGACTTTTCTAAATCTAGCGCAAATGAATCAAGATAGTTTTATAAACCTAGATAACAATATTACTATGCTTAGTACGGGTCGCTCTCACATAGCCACATTTAGCAAGTTACCATTCCAAAAATGTTGGCTCACTAAACAGCGTTAAAATCACAGATCCAGTGACTATACACAATCTCGTTAACCCCAAAAATACTCTTAAAGTTAACTCCAAAGCATATAACTTGATTAATATAAAAGACTTAACACGAAATACGCATTATGACACTTAGACATATCATAAACTTTGAAATGGAAAGTACAAGTAGAAAGCAAAGCAAAGTTGTAAAGTATGCAAGTGAAAGCTAAAGTTGATTAAACCGTATCCACTCTTTAATGGGAGTCGTCAATTCCCGCAATTCCTGCCTCTGCTTTGAATTCGGTCTCGGCTCGTACAGAACCTCCGCTAGGATGTTATTCTTTGTGAATATCGAACAAATGAATGTTGAAGAACGAAAATTTTTATTGATAAGTGATTTGCAAGTACACTTATACAACAATCGCTCGAATATGTAGAGAAATCTAGTGATCGAAACAAGTATTCGAATCACTTAAACATTTTCTCACTGACACTTATGAACGTAGCGAAAACTAAATATTTTATTCTCTAACTACACACACTATACGTAACCCTATAATTGCACTCTAATGCTGCACGAAATTGTAAGGTTTGGAACCCTATTTATAGAGTTCGAAGGGTTACGTCTATCCATTCGAAGAGTTGTGTCCATTGGTGAAAGATTGTGTCACTTCATTGTGATTGATTGAGAAGCTTTAATCTAATCCAGAATGGATAGGCACCTTTTCATGATTGGTTGACTTTTGATAAGTGTTTTTTCGTTGGTGGTTTATCATTCTTATCTGGCGGTTGGAAGTTTAGAAGATTTGACAAAAAAACCATCCAAGTCGCGACCGTGATATACAAGTTACGATCGTGAATACTTGTCTGGCAACTTTCTATTTTAAAGTATACAAGTCGCGACCTCAAACTGTTGTCACGATCGTGAATTGTGTTTTTCTTCAGAATTCTTCTTATAACTTCACCGATCTTTGACAGCTTCGATCATGAGCCAAATCTTTAAGTTCCACGCAACTTTTTGCACCTTTTTTTCACTCTTTTTACATAGAATTAAACTTTAGATCATTTTACTCCCAAGATTTACCTAGTATCTGCAATTGCATAAAAAACAACTACATACCACGTGAAATCTTTTATACGAAACACAAAAATGACTAAAACTATAGTGTTTAATGTATAAAATCAATATGATAGTAAGTGTAATTATACACTTATCATACCCCCAAACTTAACTTTTGCCTTGTCCTCAAGGTAAATTCAACAGAAGTGTATAAATTGGTAATCAAGTTCGTACCTCATTTGGCGAAAGACTATTGCAGTGAGTACCACATTCCCACGTTGCATAAGATTCAAGTAGTCCAAAATTTCCCACAAATTAGTAATGTACAATTTATATATCTTAGTTGCATACCTTTTCTCTTAATGGAGAGTCAACCGAATCGCATCTTCATATAAGCGTTATATGCATACTTGAATATTACCTTCTCTTAAGTATAATATAAAGTATAAAAGACACAGAAAGCACACTTTGATTAGTTTTCTCTCAAGGCACTTTTAGGTAACCTAGGATGCTAAAACACTCTCAGTGGTTGCATTTTATGCTCGATACTACTCTCCCATTTTTTCAGTGGTTGCATTTTATGCTCCATACCACTCTCTCATTTTTTTCTTTTAAGCATATCTTTTTTAAGTACTTTGTACTTTGCACCCATTTTTCGTGCTATGCTTTCTTTTCTTTTTTCACTCATTGAATGGTTGCAGTTTCTGCTCCGTACTATTCCTCACCTTTTGCATAACTCATTGGTTATCCTCTCTTTCTTTTGATTTTTCACTCTTAATACCCTCATCCTTTATTGATAAATTTTAAAGCATTATGGCTATAGTTTCCCAACACTTTAAACACACTCAATACTTATAGGACTTATTCGAGATTTGCATATAAAACTCTTAGTAAGAATACTATTAGATGTTACTCCACTTAAAATTTTCGAAAGCATTAAACTAAAACTATATAACTTATACTGATTCATGTTGCGTTGAAATATATTTCAAAACTTACTTGGAATGTTGCTCTCGAATGTTACTCACCACTCGTCTGTGCCAAATGCTAAATGTTGTGCACCAACATCAAACTTGAAATACTTAACACTCACAATAACCTTGGACAAATGTTAGTTAAGTATAAGAATAGATAGTGTATAAATAACACGAAAATCAACAAAAATTTTCAAATTCTTTGATTTTTTTAATTTTATTCAATTTTTTGGATTTTTCAGTTACCCCCCACACTAAAGAACACAATGTCCTCATTGTGAGAGATTTTATTAAAAAATGAAAAACTAAACACACAACTAACTAGTCTAAAAAATATGAAAAAGAAAAGTAAAGAAAAGAGAAAACCCGTTTGTTATGAAGGAGAATCCGGGGCCCATGTTACGATCGTGAAGGCATGTCGCGATCGTGATTTCCTTCAAAACAAGAACAAAAGGTTTTGCTGTATAACTTCACGAGCGCGATCTATAGTCACGGTCACGTTCTTCTGTAATCCTTCTTATTTCTTCAATTTTTTAGACTTAGTACCTAGAAAAACTTAGAAAAACAAACGTATTGAATATAATTGCCTGTTCTCCGGCAATTTGATCTTTAGAACGAACTTGCCTTCCCCGGCAATGGCGCTAAAAACTTGTTCGCCACTTTTCTACTGATAAGTTTAATAACTTTTTTGCAAAGATTTTGGCTATATATTAATGGTGCTGAAAATTTGTTCTCGTAAAGTATAGGTGTTGTCAATACCACTTCTCAAGATAGAAAAATGATAATAACTGTAAGTATACTGTTGCGATGTAGTTTTAAAAGCTATCGATCCCATAGGGAAGGACTAGCTCTAAAGATCAACAAGGAAAACAGAATGAAGAAAATAAAATAAAATAATTTAAAGTTTTGGATAGGAGGATTAGAATGAAGAATGGATAGATATATGTATGGAAGATTAGAGATTCTAATATATAGATTTTCCTATGAAATAAGTACAGCAAAGAAAACATCCAAGTTCAACAAAGTTATTATGTTCACTAAACTAATCTAACATAATTGGTTCTAGACACTCAGATATTCAATGATTCACTGCAGAGCAACACATGAAATGACTTTTCTAAATCTAGCGCAAACGAATCAAGATAGTTATATAAACCTGGACAATAATATTACTATGCTTGGTACTGGTCGCTCTCACATAGCCACATTTTGCAAGCTACCATTCCAAAAATGTTAGCTCACTAAACAAAGTTAAAATCACAGATCCAGTGATTATACACAATCTCGTTAACCCCGAAACTACTCTTAAAGTTAACTCCAAAGCATATAACTTGATTAATATAAAAGACTTAACACGAAATACACATTATGACACATAGACATATCATAAACTTCTAAATAGAAAGTATAAGTATATAGCAAAGCAAAGTTGTAAGGTATGCAAGTGAAAGCTAAAGTTGATCAAACCGTATCCACTTTTTAATGGGAGTCATCAATTCTAGCAATTCCTGCGTCTGCTTTGAGTTCGGTCTCGGGCCATACAGAACCTCCGCTAGGATGCTATTCTTTGTGAATATCGAATAAACGAATGTTGAAGAATGAAAACTTTTATTGATAAGTGATTTAAAAGTACACTTATACAACAATCGCTCGAATGTGCAGAGAAATCTAGTGATCGAAACAAGGATTCGAATCACTTAAACATTTTCTCACTAACATTTATGTACGTAGCTAAAACTAAATATTTTATTCTTTATCTACACACACTATACGTAACCTTATAATTGTACTCTAATGTTGCACGAAATTATAAGGTTTGGAACCCTATTTATAGAGTTAGAAGGGTTGCTTCTATCTATATGAAGAGTTGTGTCCATTGGCGAAAGATTGTATCACTTCATTGTGATTGGTTGAGAAGCTTTAATCTAATCCACAATGGATAGGCACCTTTTCATGATTGGTTGACTTCTGATAAGTGTCTTTTCATTGGTAGTTGATGGCGGTTGAACATTCTTATCTAGCGGTAGTAGTTAAGAAGATTTGGCTAAAAAACCATCCAAGTTGCAACTGTGAATACTTGTCTAGCAACTTTCTATTCTAAAGTATACAAGTCACGACCGTGAATTGTTGTCACGATAGTGAATTGTGTTTTTCTTCAGAATTCTTCTTGTAACTTCACCGATCTTTGGCAGCTTCGATCCTGAGCCAAATCTTTAAGTTCCACGCATCTTTTCGCACCTTTTTCACTCTTTTTACATAGAATTCCACTTTAGATCATTTTACTCCCAAGATTTACGTAGTATTTGCATTTACATAAAAAATAACTATATACCACGTGAAATCTTTTATATGAAGCACAAAAATGACTAAAACTATAATGTTTAGTGTATAAAATAAATATGATATAATAAGTGTAACTATACACTTACCAAAAGGCGAGTGGTGTTCTTCATGAACAAGTCTAATTCTGGTATAGCTAGGCTATTACATGAGCTAACACTTATTCCGAGTTCAATAAACTAGATGATACTTAACATGATGGAGGGAGTGTATTAGACTAATTACTATTGCAGAATCGGCTCAAGTCACAGGCACGTGACGTACACCTTTACTAGAAAGCCCATTTGATCGTCTAGAGTTATCGGGTTCTTTATCAGTCTTGAACATTGAGCCGAAAGGTTCCCGGATGGGAAGCCAAGTTTAGGTCAACCTCTAGCAGCTCTATACTTTAGGATCCTTTGAGGTCACACACATTGGACCTTGAACGAACTTAATAAAGAACTTGTAGATGGGGTCCATACAACGAATAAAAAGGGAGAGTCAAGCTCATTTTGGATGGACTATTAATCGGTCGGACATGGGTTGTTCATGAGTAGGGACCTACATGGCAGCCTCACAAGCACCGAAAAAGTGCTCGTCGGCCTAGCGCATACTGGTGGGCTGTAGGCTCGCAAGTGCTAGAGAGTTTGCATGGGCATGCAGTGCATGCCCATCAGCACAGCACAAGCTTGCGTGACAAGGCAAGCTCGAATGGGCTTACCTTGTGCGATACACATAGCCCGCCTAAGCGTTCCATGTGCATGCGATTTGGACCCGCTTGTGTGGGATGTGTTTTCACCTATCCCACATTGCTAAATGGGGAGCATTTCATTCTCCCCTTCTCTTATAAATAGGAGTCCTCCTCCTTATTTCGTACTTCAGCTCAGCTTTCCTTCCGATTTTAACTCTTTCTTGCGAGTTTTTGCGAGATACTTTATGAGTTTTTCTAGCATTTGCGAAATTCTTTTTGAAGGCTTATTCCTATTTTGGAAAAGGGCCTTCACAGTTTTTTTCGTGTTGGTCTACGAGTGATCTAGCAACCGCTTGTTAAACAATGAGTTCTCCCTTTACGTGAGGTTTTGGTTGGTGGGGTTCGTGTAGAGGCTGTCCTAGTTTGAGGCTTATGCTAACGGAGTATTGTTTGTTTGTTCTAAGGGATCGCTGCACCACACCATAGGAAGGCACGCATCAACTGATAATGCTCTAAACTTAAATGCTAGGTTTCTTTTGATAAGTTTAATAAACCTAAAGCATCTATGGAACATTTCATTTGAGATTATGCCAATCATGTCATGCTTAGGAGTTCCTTTTAGGTTAATTTTAAGTTTTGAAATTCCGCCATGTCAGTTTGCATATTCGTTAACTGTCTTAATTAATCAGTAGTGGTATCAAAGCTTGCCTTATGCTATGCATGATTGATAATAATATAGAGAAACATGATTTTCTATGAATTGATTAAAGTAAGTTATGCATGACTTAGGTTTCAATTCCTGTTATAGAATATGATGTGATAACTATATTAAGGTTTCGCTCAAACTTAGTCTACGTGATTATATATAATTAATAATGTTTTACTACACGTTTAAATGCTTGAAACTAAGGGTTATCCAGCACTTCACTTGATTAAAAGAACAAAATCTTTAAATTATAATTATCTATGTTATAACGAATCGAAGTGCCCCTAGTTATTTTGGTAAGGATTGGACTTGGTTGCTCATTTACTTTAAGGGGGCCTCTCCTACTTGGAAATCTCCATCGATAATAGGTTCAAGCGTACCAAGAGGATTTTTATGACTTATTCGATTTCTAGTATGTGAATTGGATTCCGCATATGGTTTTACAGTCGCAGAGTAAGTTTTTAAATTAAAACTTATAGACATAGGTGCAAGAACTCAAACATGAAAATTGTTTTTTTTGCATGCTATGTGGAGTCTTGGCATAATGGAATGATTATGATGTATCAATCTCGAGCATGATCCCTTAGATTAATAATTCCAAATAGCTCGGAATTAAGTGTGAACACGAGATTTTGTATTAGCTTGCGTGTTCAATGAAGACGATTTTTAAGGATTTAACACTTGAATCTCACAATTTTTTACTATCTAGCGATCCTCAAATGGGAACTCTCCTCTTAAAACTTAACCTTAGGTAGACTTAGACAAACCTTAACTAGGAGGTGTTTTGGAGCTCTAGATAAATATTTGGAGTCACCAAATTATATTTTGGGCCCTAAATAAATGTGTAGGACAATAAATAAATATTTAAAGGCCTTAAGTAAAAATTTAAGGACTTAAATAAATATTTAATGACATGAAATAAATTAGAAAAAATAAACAAAATTAAAAAAACAAAAAAAATTAGCAAAACAAAAAATTTTGAAAAAATAAAACCCCTAGGAAATGCCGTGTCCGCCTGGCGTACACGGCAGTCCGCCGGGCGGACTCGCTGGGAATTTATTCCCTCTACAAATAAAGAGGATAGAAATTTTACAAAAAAAGATGAAATTTTTTTGACAACGATCGAGAATTTTTCAAGTAGAACGAAATTTTCTCTTTACACATCTTTTTTTATTTTCTTTCATCTTCTTTTCAAATATCTTTGGGCAATTTCGAACCTAAAATTAATTTAGGTTCTGAATCCCATCACTTTTCAACAAATATTTTCAAACACTAATCAAAACCAGAAAGAACGAGGAGTACTCCCCGAAATCAAGTAAATTTGTTGACGTGGATTCGCAATGAAAGGGTAAACTTCCGAGTTCCTAGAGTTGCTTTTTCCTGTGTTTTATATTTTCTTTTCTTCTAAATTCTGACATGGGATTTATTGTATTTTTATTCAAGTCATTTATTTATTTATTCATTTGTGGGAGTTTTGTAATTAAATATATGTTATGAGTACCACCACGAAGGGAATTAAAATTATTCCCGAATAACAGACCTCACCTTTTTGTCATGCGATCATTTTCAATAAATAAAATTGAGCAACATATCTGTGTATAAAAATGAATGGTTTTCATAAAACAAGAATTTTTTTCGATATTTTAAATTAGGCTGCACGGGTCTCCTCAATATCAAATCGAACATACTTGCAAATATTTGTGTTGTCCAATATCACTTGTGCTAACCTTTATGGTTGCAAGTAGATTAGGTTAGATGTATGCCTAAAATTTTATTTTTTCATTAGGGTATTGCAAATTTAAAGAACCTAATTTATAGATTAGGTGGGAAGTTGCATCCCCCGAGGTTTTGTAGATTATTATTTTACTTCCTAGTATTTATTTACTACTTTATGTGATCCAATAGGAATTGAGTAACTTATCTAATAACCCGAATATCTATGTCTTAGTGGACCATCCCTCGGACGTTAAGCCTCATGGGACTTTAGCTCCTGGGAGAGCTTATCTAGGTGGTGACTCTAAACTAAGAGACAAGGATTCCAGGTTTTGATGATCTAAATCAATTTCATTTTCTCTTTTCAACCTTTTGGGTCTGTGTTCAATATTTTATTTTCAGAAAAACACACCAGTGGACCATGCCTATCACCTAGCACGCTCTCGACCCATGGCATTTGTTTCGTCCGCTCATAGTGGTGACTTCACTAGGGATTATTTTCTTAAAATTTTTTCTTTAAAGGTTTTAGATCTTGGATAAGTGCCTAAAATTTTTTTTATCACATTATATTTTCTTAATTATGATATATTCATAATATCGCATTGTAGTAGAGGGGATCAGCCCCATAAGTCTAGGGTGCCTTATTACCACGAAACTTGCTCTTGTACAACTCTTCATCCTTGAGAAAAGAGAGTACATGGGTGAGTGGAGCACTTGTTGTCATACTGCATGTACCACCCTCGTTCGAACCTATTTGGGAAGAGGCTTGGAGTGTATATTAGTGCAACAAGAACGTACATCAACTACCCTAAAGCAAACCTCATATAGATAAACCGTAGGCATTTTTCCCTAGGGTGTTACCCAAAAACATAATTGCATTATATTTTTCTTTCTGGTGTACTCCTTAGTAACCCTGTAGTGCTAAGATGATCCAAACTTAGGATAGAGACTAACAAAAAACCCTTCACGCGGGAGTTGTGTGGTTGGGAGATTGAACGTTGCATGCTATGTACTATGTGTTTATTGCTTTCGGTTCATCATGCATTGTACAAATGTGACATGATAACCATGAATTTTAGTGCAGACACTTGAATGCACACACTCATGATATTAAAACAATCATATTGATACCAAATCGGTGTCACATACACTTAGGATCAATCGATACTCGAGATCGTATCACCCTAGGATAATATATACCAATTAGAATCATGAAGCATCATCTACCCCACTTAGCGTGATATCCCCTTGACATCCGACCCTTAGATCGTACAGGGCGAACATACCTTTATATCCAAGTTTTTACACGATGTCCACCTATCATCCGATTCTTAACCCACACGGGGCAATTACATATTCCACATAGCCCTTATGCGATGTCCACTTGAAATCTAACTCATGGCCTAAACAAGGAAAATACATACCCAAAACTATATTTTCCTACATAGCATGATGTCCACATTGACATCCGAATCTAAGCCCACACGGGGCAAACTCATTTCGAAAACCTTACCCTACCTTGAACCCAAGTTAATAGTACCTCATAGTACTTAAACATTTTGGACATAGCAAACTATCTAGGGTAGTGAAATTAATTAATTACTAAGTATACTCTTAATTAATGAAGCTGACTTGAATTTGTATAAGGAAAAACAACTCAGTTTGCTAATTAATTAATTAAGTTATAACTTAGAGTAGGAAAAACTGAGTCTATGCTGAGTACTACATAGTTTAAAAGGATATCAACTCAGTTGTGCGGAGTTAGCTTTTACTAATTAAAAGCTATATTATTTGACACTTATAGAAATAAATGATACTTGTGTTGCTAACATTTTCTGTGAGAAACAAAATATTCCTTTGATACTTTTCAGGTTAAAAAGCATTGAAATTAAAGAAGATTTCCAGTGGTCCTCACAAGACAAAAGATGTCAGTACGGAATGTTGGAGATTCTTCACTAAAGTCTAAGGCAAAAGGAATTCTCTGTTATACCTTGTTTCTCAGTGTCTCTGAGCGATTCTGCAAGCATCAACAATGTCAACCAATATTAAGATTCTACGTTGCATTTCGTGCGCCTCTCTAACAGATCGATTTGCTTGAAGAAAAATAAGATTTTGTCAATGAAATTGTATCGTGCCTCAATGTTCAAAATTTCTATCTCTAAACATCCTAGAATCTATCTCCAACGGGGAAATTTCGAATAATATGAAGAGAAGAGATATTGAAGAACTGCAAGGATGAAAAGTTTGCAACTACTACCTTGCAAAGCGTCAAGTATAAATAGAAGACTGAAGGAGACATTCAAACTTGGTGAATTACCTTGAATTTCTTTAATAGCTGAAACTCTGCACAAATAATCCCAACTTCAAGAAATTCAAAATTCAAGCAATCAGTAAACAACCATTGTTTAAATCTATTTGTAATAGAGAGAATCACTCTTAGATTTAACCTTGTAAGGATTCAATAGTTTATAAGTTGAATTCAGTTCGTAATCTTTTATACAAATCTGAGTGTCAATTTGGGAAGGGTACCCAAAACTGAGTTGAGTGGTAGTTAGAAAGAAAGGTACTTTCTGTAATTGCATTTACCCATTGTAAAGGCTGCTCCACCTAAGTAAGGAAAGAACATCAATAGATTTAAGCTTGGAGAAGGTATCTAGAGACTGGAGGTAGGCTTGGGGCTGAACCAGGATAAAACTAGGTGTTGAAGTTCTAACTTTCGCATTAGATTTTATCACGTTCGTCTCATACATCATTCTTTCTGCCTTTATCATTTTTGCTTGAAAAACCAATCAGTGCTGAGTGGAGTACTCAGCAAGTGATTGAAGATAAATTGTGTTAGCAAAGCTAAGTAGTTTATAAGTTTTTAGACAGGCTCAGCACATCTTCACTCAACACCATTCTAAAAATATCATTTGGTTAAAATATTTTATAAATCCATAAAGTAACCAAGTAAAGCATTCACCACCTCTATTATTGTTTATAAGCTATCTAAGAACCAATAAGTGGTATCTGAGCAAGTGCTCAACTTTTAGACTAATCGTCTTTGAGTTAAAGATCCATAAATGGCTAACAACAGTTGATAAGTGTATAATTACACTTATTATCTTGATATTTTACTCATTAAATGATGTGGTTTAGAGTCATTTTATACTTCATATAAAAGATTTCATGTGGTATGTAGTTGTTTTTTATGCAAGTGCTGAAACTAGGTGATTCTTGGGAGTGAAATGATGAAAGATGGAATTCTATGAAAAAAGAGTGAAAAAGGTGCAAAAAGATGAATGGGCAAGGAATTGGCTTAGGATCGAAGTTGTCAAAGATCGGTAAAGTTGTAAAGAAGAATCATGAAGAAAAGCATAAGTCACAACCATGTCACGATCGTGATTCCTATTCACGATTGACCAAGTCACGCTTGCGACTATCTATCGTGATCGTGACTTATCATTCTTCATAAATATTAAGTTACCAACTTACATTCATGATCACAACATGTATGTCACGCTCATGAATCGTGATGGGTTTGATAAACTCTTCTCAACTTCCAACAGCCAGATAAGAACGATTAACCTCCATCAACCACCATCAACTGTCAGGTGAAGAGACACCTTTTAGAGACAATGAATCACAAAAGGGTGCCTATCCATTGAAGATAAGGATGAAATCTTGCATCCAATCACATGAAGATGATGCAACCCTTCACCAATGGACATGAATATTCGTTTGGATAAACGCAACCTTTCACACTCTATAAATAGAGGTTCAAATCAACCAATTTCGTACATAGTGCATAGTGGATGGTGATAATCGACAGAGCATATGATACAAGATAGAGAGTGAAAGTTATATAGATTTCGCTAAGTTCAGGGTGTTAGAGAAAAAAATGTACAAGTGATTCGATTCTTATTTCAATCACTAGATTTCTCCACAAATTCAAGCGATTGTTGTATGAGTTTAATTGCAAAGCACTTATCAATAAAAGTTTCTGTTCTTCAACATTCATTTGTTTAATATTCACAAGGAATAACACTAACGGAGGTTCTGTACGAATTGAGACCGAATTCAAAGTACACGCAGGAATTGCAGGAATTGATGACTCCCATTAAAGAGTGGATACGGTTTGATCAATTTTAGCTTTCACTTGCATACCTTACAACTTTACTTTGTTTTCTACTATACTTTCTAATTCGAAGTTTATGATATGTCTATGTGTCATAACGAGTATTTCATCTTGTGTCACTTATATTAATGAAGTTATATGCTTTCAAGTTGACTTTAAGAGTAGTTTCGGGGTTAACAAGATTATGTATAATCACTGGATCTGTGATTTTAACGCTGTTTAATGAGCCAAAAATTTTGGAGTGGTAACTTGCTAAATATGGCTATGTGAGAGCGACCAGTACTAAGCGTAGTATTAATGTTGTCCAGGTTCTTATAAGTGTCATAATTCATTTACCTTAGATTTAGAAGTCATTTCATGTGTTGCTTTACCATGAATTATAGGATATTTGGGCGTCTAGAACCGAGTTTGTTGAAGTTATCTAGTGCATAAAACATTCTTGATTATTTTGCATATTACTCCACTATACTTGTTCTTAGAGAATATCTATAGGATTTGCATCTTCTCTAATCTGTTCATACATCTTTCCATTCATTAGTCTACCATTCACAACCTTTAAACTTATTTTATTTTCTTTTGTTTCATAACTCTAGTTGATCCTTAGAACCGAATTCCTTCCCTATGGGATCGATATCTTTTAAAACTATATCACAACTGTGTACTTACAGTTATCATCATTTTTCTATTTGATAAGCCGTATTGACAACACCTGTTCATATTTAGAGCTTTTATATTACCAGTAGAAAAGTGGTGAACAAGATTTTGGCACAGTTGCCGGGGAAGGCAAGTGCGTTCTAAATATCAAATACTGGGAGACTACGGTATGTTTTTATATTTTGCTTTTATTTCACTTATATATCTGTTAGTTATTGTATTTTGTGTCTAAAATGTTTACTAACATGCATTGGGATAAGTTTTATGGTGATTACATGATTGATAACTTAATTGATACAAGCGTAAATGAAATTTGTCATGTTACATCTCATGAAGAGTCAACATCTGAATCCCTTGAAAATTTAGAATATTCCTCTGAAACCGAAAAATTAGTTAGAGAAGATGACCCTTGTGAGCGGAAGACACGAAGTGATGGGTTAAGAGCGTGCTGATTGAGTGGCGAGGTTCACCGGGGTGTTTAAAATTGAAAATGAAATGTACCTGGTCGGGGACCCGGAACGGTTTTAAGAGAGAAAGCGAAAACATGTTTAGACCGATCAAACCCGAATCCACCATATCTTAGTGTGGAGTCGCTACCTGGATTAGCTCTTTCCAGGAATTAGAGTCCTATGAGGCTTAACATCCGGGGGACGGCCCACTAAGACACAGAGATTCGGGTTTGGGATAAGTTGCTTATCTCTTATGTTATCACATTATATTACATCTATAGAAAACCGTATTTCTTAATTGTGCATATTCGCACTTAGGCCATTTGAAGTTATTATGCATGCTTTAACGTATGTGCGGAAAGTAGTAAATCCATACACAAAGCGGTAAATAAATGCAGAAATGTAAAGATTAAAGGTTACATAACCTCGAGGGATGCAACCACACGCCTAATCTATTAATTACATTTCCCAAAAATAATAATTGCAATACTCGAAGGAAAATAAAATCCTAGCCATACATCTAACCTGCATCCACAAAGGTTAGCAAGAGATATGGCACATATGTTCGATTTGATTTTGAGAAGGCCCATGTGGCCTAATTAAAACATCGATGGTTTAAGGTTATTATTTTAAATAAAAGTGTTTCATTTTTTGTACACATATGTTGGTCAATTTTTATTTATGAAAATGATCGCATGGCAAAGTGTGAGGCCTGTTATCCGGAATAATTTTTATTCCCTTCGTGGGGGGATTCTAATAGATGTATTTTTATTAAACACAAAGAAATAAAGATGAAGAAGAATTATTACAACAATATTTACATAATAAATGAAATAAAAAAACATTCCTAGGTCCACATGTAGAACAACATCGGAAACACGAGATAAAGCAACTCTAGGAACTCAGAGTCTTACCCTTTCGGTATGAATCCACTTCGGTGTATCCGCTCGATCCCTAGGAGTGTTCCTTGTTTGTTTTGATTTAATTATGGTTTAAATGGAGAATAAGTGTTTATTTATCCAAAAGATAATCAGACTTGGGTTCTAAATTTGTTTTAGATCCGAGAATATCTAAGGATTTAAGAAGAAATAGATGAAAGAAATTTGATTTGAAAATCAAAAGTTTTGGAATTCAAATGAGTTTTGGATACAAATTATTCAAGAAAATTTGAAAGAAAATGTTTTTGTTGTTTTTTCCTCTGAAAATGAGATTTTTCTCTAAAATTTCGAGCCCCCTTCAATCCAAAAAGGCCCGGGAAAGGCAATACCGACACCGACGTTAAAAACATCGGTACCGATGTTACCAACATCAGTGTCGACATTGGCACATCAGTACCGATGTCGCTGACTCAGCAGAGGCAAAATTGCAGAATTTCAGGAATAACAGATGTAAAAGCCTTCTAGGGCCCTTGTACCCTTAGTTGACCTCTCCAGCAAGCTGCACACTGTATAGTGGCTGGAGAGGGTTATTTTCCCTTAGATTGGGGGGGGGGGGGTAAAAAGTGAAAATGTGGGTGAATATGAGGATTTTTAGGAATTTGGATTGAAGAGAGCTCTCATACATAAGGGGACTCATATTCAAACAAAAAGGGGGGACTTGGACTAGAGAAAAAGGTCCGAGTTCTGTAAAAAACAACATTAACAAGAGAGCTTTATTTGTTTTTAAAGGTTCATTTGCATTTTTAAGTGTTTTAAGTTAATTTGAGGGTGTAATCATTAAGTTTAATTCACATTATCTTTAAGAGAGCTAAAGGAAGTTCATAGAATGGGTATGAACTTGGGATATCTAGGATTTCTCTAGGCAATCTTGAGGTTTAGTTTCACCGAAAATGGAAAAATTAAAGGAAACAATGTCTTTAGCTCATGCTACTTTGTATCACCTTTGCTAAGTTTTAATTCAATGAAATTTAGTGGAGAAGCCTTTTACGTGATCTTTAGATACATAAGAGTCCATATACTTTCACTTTGGGGAGCAAGACTTATCCGCACCTTGGTTTTCCTTAAGCTGATTCTCTACCTTACAAGAAGAAAGAAATGAAGAGGGCTTCTCGGAGGAGCTTTGTGGATCTCGAAGAATTGGATTCTCGACTACGGGGTGAGCCTTTGAGTTCCTTGAGTTGTGTCTCATGTTATTTGATGTTCTTATGTTATTTTGAAAGTATTTAAGTGTTTGCGGTTTTCCTCTTTTATTTTGGAAAATTCAAGCAACGCTGACTTCGGCGTTGGTGTCGGTGTTACAATGCTGACATTCGACATTGCAACACCGACGTTGGTGTTACCTTTATTTTCCAGAACTTTATTTACATATTATGCACTAATGAAGGGTTAATTAATCAAAATGACTTATTTACATGAACATATCAAGATTAGTAGGATAATCATGTGTTGCTTTAGTCTCTTAGATATATCCCGGGAAAATCTAAATGACGGTTTCCTCTTAACCGAGGTAAAATTATTATCATTCTTGAATTTCCTCGGAATATATGCAAAAGATGTAATTATGTTCATGGACCTAGAATTATTTATGACTTCCATGTATTTGTGAATAATTAAGTTTCGATTAGGAAACCCCCACGAAGGGAACGCCTCGTTCCCGGATATTCGACTTCGACAAAATTCACATGCGGCATCTTCACTAATAAAATAAGCAACATACTTGTATAAAAATGGATCATTTTTAAAACGAAAATCACGAGCCTTTGTCGGCACTTTTTATTTAACTCGACCACATGGGTCTTCCAAATGTTCAAACCGAATATATTTGGTGCATTGGCACATACTTGTGTTGTGAAAATATATTGTGATAACCTTTGTGGATGTAGGTAGATTAGGTTAGATGTATGTTAAGATTTAATTTCCTTCGGGTATCGCACTTCAATAAAAATTATGTATTTGTTAGATCGGTTGTATAATAGGTTATAGATGCATTCATTTACCTAGATCTCATGTATTTTAGGCAATTTATATTCCCCATCCCCAAAATATGTAAATAACCCCCCTAGAACTAGGCGCATTTACTTTCCTACGTGTTTACTTTCTGCATTTATTTATTGCTTTCCATATGCATGCTAAATATAACTTGAAAATGATTTACAACGGGATATTACAGTATTGGAAAATGGTAGCCAATTTCCTAACATGACTTTAAAAACAGTGAAGTAAGCAAACTCATCCGAACCAGAATCTCTATACTACGGTATCATTTAGGCTTAACGGATCTTAGCTGTACCGAATTTCCCTGAAGAGCTGATCCGGGTGGTGACTCTATATAACGTAGGGTAGAGGTTTAGGCCTCGAGTCTTTGGCATCCTTTCCATAACCACAACATACATTTTCGAAAACCCCACGCCCCATCTCATGCGGCCGGCTCTTCGCGGTGACCGCGAGGGTAGACCGTCATCCACTCACAGTGGCGACTCCGTAGGGGATTTCTTCTTTCTTTTAAAACTTAAAAGTTTCGAAAACTTTTTGATGAGTTGGTGAAAAGTCGTTATTTAAGTCAAACCATTTCTAAAATTTTAGTATTCCACAAAGCATATGCATTAGACAGATTAGCCTTTAAGGTTAGGGTGCCCTGTTTTACCGAGAAGCTCGCAAAAGTACCATTTGCAACCCCTTGGTGACCAAAGGTACTTAGTGAGTGGATCACTTGTTGCCATATCGCATGGAATCTCTTGAACCTATTCGAGAAAAGAGAGAAAGTGTATCTCAGTGAAGCAGGAACCTTCTACTCCAACAACCCATTGACCGAACTCATGTAAGAAACCACAGACACTTCCACTAGGTTTACCAAAATGAAATGCATTCATCTTTATGCAGGTACGAACCTTAATATCCTTGTGATGTTAAGATGAACCAAACCTAGAATTATAAGCCTACCCTTTTATGTGCAGGAGATATAAGGTTGGATGAGATGTGTTGTGTGCTATGTGCTCATATTTGCACCACGCATTTGATAAGTGTATAATTACACTTATTATTAATATAATTTTGCACATTAAACACTATAATTTAAGTCATTTTTATACTTCATATAAAAGATTTCACGTGGTATGTAGTTGTTTTTGGTGCAAATGCGGATACTAGGTAAATCTTGGGAGTAAAATGATCTAAAGTGGAATTCTATGTAAAAAGAGTGAAAAAGGTGTGAAAAGATGCATGGAACTTAAAGATTTGGCTCAGGATTGAAGCTACCGAAGATCGGTGAAGTTATAAGAAGAATTCTGAAGAAAAACACAATTCACGGTCGTGACAACAATTCGCTGTCACGACTTGATACACTTCAGAAGCAGAAAATTATCAAACAAAGATTCACGGTCGCGACTTGTATATCGCGGTCATGACTTGGATGGTTTTTTGGTCAAGTCTTCTTAACGACCAACCAACAGATAAGAATGATCAACCTCCATCAACCTCCATTAACTAACAATGACAAGGCACTTATCAGAAGTCAACCAATCATGAATAGATGCCTATCCATTGTGGATAAGATTAAAGCTTCTCAACCAATCATAATGAAGTGATGCAATCTTTCGCCAATGGATACAACTCTTTGTTTGGATGGACGTAACCCTTCAAACTCTATAAATAGGGCTCCAAACCTTACAAATTTCATGAATGGTGTGGCATTAGAATTAGAAAAGTGAGAGATATAGTGTGTGCGTAGATAGAGAGCGAAATTATTTAGTTTTCGCTACGTTCATAAGTGTTAGTGAGAAAATGTTTAAGTGATTCGAATCTTTGTTTCGATCACTAGATTTCTCTACATATTCGAGCGATTGTTGTATATGTGTACTTGCAAATCACTCATCAATAAAAGTTTTCATTCTTCAACATTCGTTTGTTAGATATTCACAAAGAATAGCATCCTAGCGGAGGTTTTGTACGGGCCGAGACAGAATTCAAAGTAGACGCAGGAATTGCGGGAATTGACGACTCCCATTAAAGAGTGGAAATGGTTTGATCAACTTTAGGTTTCACTTGCGTACCTTACAACTTTGCTTTGCTTTCTACTTATACTTTCTATTTCAAAGTTTATGATATGTCTATGTGTCATAATGCGTATTTCATGTTGAGTCTTTTATATTAATCAAGTTATATGCCTTTGAGTTAACTTTAAGAGTAGTTTTGG
>CATIWQ010473409.1:0-17293 GCA_949673415.1 Euphorbia schlechtendalii | reverse complement strand
TGGATATGCTGCAACCGCACCTCCCACTCTTTGCTGAGCATTGATTTAATGTTCCGAACCAAATGAAAGCAATCATTTATCATCTCTGCATCAGTGGTCAACATCTGAAAGGCACACAGACTGTCCATTTCGATCACCAGTCTACGCAATCCCCTTTCCCAAGCTAGTTGCAGTCCATCTAAAATTCCCCACAGCTCCGCTTTTACAACCGAACAAACCCCTATATTTCTCGCATAACCCACCAGCCATTTGCCCGAACAATCCCGAACCAGCCCCCCCGAAGACGCCAAATAGGTAGCGCCCTTCACTGAGCCATCTGAATTAATTTTGACCCAACCCAACCCCGGCGGTGTCCACCCAACCATAACCCATTGCTTCGACATACCAGTAGAGATGTACTCCTCTCTACTAGCCGATATTGCCGTAGTCCGGCCTAATATCTCGGACATCAGCTGAGTGATACTCTTGGAATTGTTTCCAAAAATTCGCAGGTTTCTACAGTTCCATAAGGCCCAAACAGCCACTCCAAACATCAGAGTCCAGGAGTCATACCCATACGCAGCATCCCTACTGAGATTCATACGAAGCCATGCATCCAGGTCACAATGAAAGAAATCATGGAAAAAATGACCTTTAAACAGTGACAGCCACAACATTCTTGCAAAACAACAGTCTCGAAGAACGTGGATAACATCTTCCACCCCCACGTTACATCGCGTACATGTAGTATCGGATGTGAAATGTCTCCTAGCTCTCTCCGCATTCGTCAAAAGCTTGTTATGAAAACACAGCCAAAGAAATGTTTTGATCCTCTCTGGCCCTTTCCAATCCCACGTTACCTTCCAATTCCCATTTAGGCTACCACCAAATTCGTCAGCAATTTGCTTGTAGGCCGATGCGACCGTGAACTTACCCGTACTCGAACCATTCCAAAAACACCTATCCCTCTCCCCATCAATCTGAATACGATAAGCGGCCAATTGCAGCAAACAAGAGTACGGTAACATATGCTCCACTGCTCCCCATTTCCACTCATCGGTATTGTTAACCATATCAGCAACCGAGACCTGCAGCTCCTCCTCTAGTATAGGCGCAATAGCGAGATGCTTTAGGGGTCCAAGGTCTCCCATCCAAGCATCCTCCCAAAATCGAACCATCCCCCCATTAAGAACACCCCATTTTAAGCCTACTACTAACTCAGCTTTAACTCGAATGATCGCCCTCCATAAAGTAGACGCCTGTTGTCCCTGCACTATCGAAGTAGTAAGAAGGTTTGTGCATTTATACTTTTCATATAGCACCTTAGCCCACAGATGCTCAGGTTCAGTGACTAAATGGAAAGCAATTTTCATCAAAAAGGCAACATTCATCATGGATGGCTTTCTAATTCCAAGACCACCCTCGCACCTAGGTTTACACACATCATCCTAATTAATTAGAGAAATTTTCCTAGTGCCACCGCCACCTTCCCACACAAATTGGCGTATTAATTCCTCGATTTTTCTGCATATCGACTCAGGTAATCTAGTGGTTTGCATATTGTAGTACGCAATGGACGATAACACGGACTTAGCAAGGACTACCCTGCCGGCCAGTGATAGAGCTCTAGCATTAAAACCATTCAATTTAGACCAGATCCTATCAAGCAAGGAATTATAATCTTCCTTTCTAGCTCGCATATTCAACACAGATAACATATTAATTACAAAAATATTAATTCATAATTAGATGTTTTTGAATATTATTTATTTAAATATTCACAGTTTGACATTGTGTGCGATTTAAAATTGCAACCGTTAATATAAATTATTAAATGTATGAACTATGGCGGAAATTGCTGATAAAAGTTGCCGTGGCAGTACTTTGGCTTTTCACGGGCAAAAGATAAACAAGGGCATTTGGTCAATTATCCACGACTACTTTCCGTGGGTTTGTAACTAGTTTTCCATTACCCTTTCACTTCTTTGACATTCTCATTGTAAACGAGATTTCATACAATGATCTTCACTTTCGAGATTATGACGTGCCAAAATTATGTTAAAATTACAACGTGGAAGCAAATGCCACCTCAATGGGTATACATAATTAAACAAATAGGTCCAAAATATTGGAAACTTACTAATATTTGTAAATCAAATATGCTTTTTTTTTAAAAAAAATAGATGTTTTGAGTATCTTTTGGAAATTAGCCCCAAAGAAAATACATGAACACAAGTACACAATGTGAAAGCGTCTGGAACTGGAACCTTCCATAATTTACATCTTTTCCCCTATTCTGATCGATTCCTTGAACCATAAAAACAGAAAATACTAAGCCCTTCGATGCCGTGGAGGTCGCAACAAAAGAGGATGCACATATAGACAGCCACATCTAGCCTCAACTACAAGTCACAAAAGGAAAATACAATTTAAGTACAAAAAACAAGCAAGTTAGCGCAAAAATATTATTTCTACGTTCTACCTCTCTGGAGTTCCCGAGGGAATTGGGTCACTAACTACTGAACCATGTTTTCCAATGGCCGGAATGCTAAGGGAACGTTTTCTCGTTTTTGCATTGCTAGAGTTTGAAATTCTCCTCTCGGCCTTCTCGGCAATCAGATCCGGGTACGTGCATAATGGATCGCCCAGTGGTTCGCTTCTGGTCCTATGAAAACGATCTAGATTCTTCATGTACTTGTCTCCTTTCAAGGGGCTCGAAAGCCCCCTCAAAAGCGGGACCCTATCTTTGGATTCTTCACCATCAGACCAATATCCATTCTCCTGCCCATCCAGCATTGCCAGATCGTCATATTCGTCGTCAGATTTTGTTGACTCCTCATCAACTGATCCTATCTGTTCATAATATACAAGGTCGAAATAGAACCAAAGTCAGTTCAAAGGCATTAGCTATCGAGGGTGTAACTGTGTAAGCATAAAGTTCATAAGTTTACGCTTTTTTGACTCTCATACTGGGAAAATAGTATGGTGCTTTTGGCAAATGCAAGAAAAATTTCAGATGCTTATCTATATATACCTTACCAGGCTATGAGAATTCTGTAATGTTTAATCTTGGAATAAATTTTCATTTCTCAGATTCAAATAAACTTCATGAGCCATTTGATATAACAACCAAACTCCTACCTCTTCATGTACATTTTTGTTATCATCGTCACTAAAATCCTCATCGCTGTCTAACTCCGTCGGATCATCCGCTTCTTCATCACTGCCATGCACCGACTGTTCTTCCTTGAGCTGAAGGAACGAGCCAATGAGGAAAATATAAACAAAAAAAGACAATCACTCAAAAATATCAGAGCAAAGAGGTTCGTAGATTAACAAAGAACCTAGTAAATTACAATAATATATGTTTCGAAAAATACCTCCTTTGCATGTCCATCAGATGTCCTCGGTGAACTGCCACAAGAAGAATGATATTTGCTTCCAGCATCAGTCCAATCCGCCCTGGACTCATCAAGGCTTCCAGCATGACTAGTACCCCCATCAGTTGGCCAAGCACTGATCCCAAAGTGGCCAAACTGAAGATTAACTGGTTCGGCTTTCCCAATCTTCAGTGGTCCATACATAGGGATCCCTATTTCATGGCCAGTTCCATTACCTAAGGAAGGATTTCCACTACTACTTCCCACAGGACCAACAGGCCAAGCCTTTGCCACTGACCCGTCAGTGTTAACAAGAGCCATAAGATGCCTAGAAGAACCTTTCCTCTGAATGAGCTGAAACATTCCTTTGGAGCTCAGTGAATTGGCAGCACACTGGTTTCTGTACTCCTCGTCAACAACCTCAACGGTGTTTGTGGTAGAATCGTAGAGTGACTCACCTGCCTCACGCCTTCGAAGACAGCTGAACACTGTTGCATGGATGGATGCCACGCTCCGGTCAACATTTGTGTTGTTGATTTTCGGGACAAGATGTTTATCAGCCCGTTTGCAAAGATAATCCTGGATTGTTCTGATGTTTCTTATATACTTGACATATTTGTTTTTAGCTGGATCCAAAGTCATGTACTTTGCACGTACTGCAAACCGCTCCAAGTGCTTGTCTTCGTTCGCTATATATATCATGAATGGTATAATTGAAGGATGTTTCTTCATAAGCCCCATCTGGATCGAAATTGTGAAATGTTTAACTACAATAAAATAAGACATCTAATTAATGAAATGTTAATGGAATTCACTTACCACAAAATTCAGACTTAAGTGAACTCCTTCGACAACCACTGATTCTTTCCTCTCTTCCCATGCAGTTATTAGGCGATCAAGACTATCAATCACCATTTCACTTTGTGCCTTGAATCCTTCGACTGCCATTTGTTTAGGACTAATTAATTCGGAAGTTACACAACTTGTATCTGGCGCTTGACTTTCAGACTTCAGTGCAGCAGAACCATCAGATAGATCATCCCTAGAGCGTGAATTTGTATTACCAGCCAACTTTTTAGCTTTTCTTCTAGCTTTTGCTTCAGCAACCGCCTCGGGATCCAAAAACTCACCTGCATGGTATGTTGACGACCAGAGCAAAGGATTTTGCTTCTCATCGACAAAACTCCTCATCATGTGTCGAATTGAGTCAGTGGATATCACTGTTGTGATTCCTAATCTGCTACCCTGCATGTATAACCAAGCGCACTTTATTTCTTATTATAAGGACACATATAGCTAATCAAAGGATATGACTAGAAGGACCAAAATCATGAACTTTCTTGATCAAATTTCCATACAACATCAATTGTTCCACTAGATAAAAAGCATACCAGCAATGCAGATAAAGTAGATTTTCCACAGCCACTAGTGCCACACAACAATACAGTCACAGATTCCTTCCTTTCTCGGATTCTGCATCAGAAAGACAAAATCAAAGATAAAATACAAGTCATAAAAAGTGCATTGCTTGCTAATAAAACAATAAAATAATGCATGAAATGCTAAGGAATTTCATGTAAATACATCAGATAAAGAAGTCTCTCATTCTATTAAAGCAAGTAACCCAGTTACTCAATCCTATCAGTGAAAAGAGCCAAAAAAATTTTGGTCTATATTTTTCGAAAGCTTTAAAAAATTGGCGATCTCATAAAAAATATTGGATATATTTGCTTTCTAACTGATCGTCAGTCACATCAAAGAGGGAAGACAATACAGGATGGGGGGAACCTAATTGCAAACAAAGGACCAGTTTCGAAGTATCAAGCATATCTTTTTTAAAACACACACACAAACCACTTTCAAACAACATGTTAATTTTTTACCAAAAAATATTTGGGAAACAAAATGATAAAAAAGACAACAAAACCATCTGCACAAGAAAATTTTTAAAATAAAAATCCCTTGGGTTTAGCAACTTATCAGTGGGTTATTGAAATTAAACTGATATAAAAAAAAAACATGCACATATATGGAACAATTGAATAACAGCACAGACCTGAGTATGAATTAAAAATATTTTTTTACAGAAGAGATAAGATAATCCAAATCTTACCTGCATGCCACAACAAAGTCCTCCCTCTGGTTAGGACTCACATACTTGTATTCAGTCAGAGAATCACAAACAACATTCAAGAAAGTTTCTCTTCTAACAATCACAGTAGTTCGCCTTTTGTACAACTCAAATGATAGACTCTTGCATCTAAAATTCTTCCATTCTTTCCACTTTGAAACATCAATACCACTAACCCCTACATCTTTCAGAAGCAGAGAATCATTTGAAGATTCACTCCTCATCCGTTCAAAAACAGTTTGGCTGATCTGGCAAGGATAGAAAGAGGATGCTCAGAAAATGTGTCCACTTCCAGTAGCAATCGTGACAACCAACCAGTAAGCAGTAATATCAAAGTTAAAGAAATACCAACCATTTGATGCTGAAAATATACTAGCTCATCAAATGGAAATACTTAGCATTAAAAGCATATCAAATACATTCCAATGTCATTAAAAGTACGAGACGCTCGCTTATTCCATCAGGCAAGGCACGACATAAGTCTCCGCGTGAAGTGCCTTCAATGAGGTGTTGCCTAGCCAAGACCCCAAGCCCCCGATAAAAGATCTGGGTCGGAAAAGGCATGCCTGGGAATACTTCTGCTATTTATGCATGCCTAGGAATACTTTTGCTATTTATGGAAGTTTCAATGATCTATTTTAGACATCTGACAACCGTTAACAACAGTGCTAAAAAAGGAAGACTTAATTTAACGTAAAAAGGATATGATTCATTGATTATAATATTATTGCCTTATATACAAAACTTATCACAGTCAAATTTATCATAAAACTTCAATACTGTCCTAAATATGTTTTACCCTTTCTTTAAGGGCGCCTAGGGCTTTTAAAAACACTGATATTTTCCGCCAAAAATACTGCACGTCAATTCGGATTATCAAAATTGACAGTTAAATGGGTTGATAGGGTAAAGAAGAGAAATTATCAACACAGAAAACATCACCTACCTAAGCAGCTAAAATTTTATTAATTCTATCCACACTTTGCAAAGGGCTTTAAGAAGTTTCCAATCTGTAATTCTGAGGTATCAACTACCTATAGATGAACAGAAGTTGTCGAATCTCTCAGCAATGCCATTTCCAAAAGCTAATAATTACACTAGAGATTTAGTTTTTATTATTAACACAAAGTCTTCAGCGCAAGGCATTATGCAAATTACACAAAATCACACAAGTTCCTGTGGTTATACTTTTCTTTAAAGCACAGACATTTGCCTGTAGTATGATAAAGACAGCACCCCTGGAGGTCAATGAAATGAGGATCACTTAAACTAAGCCAGATTATCAAACAAACTAAGCCAGATCACTTAATTGGCATATGTAAGGAAAGATAATTCGAAAAGAAAGCAGATTATAACAATGGCTGATAACGGATGTTCTTCTTTACACATGACAGCATTCAACAGAGCAACGTGTTTCTCCTTCATTCTCAAATGTATGTATTTTCAACTCCCAAAAATTCACAGAAGTACAAACGCATAAGTTAAAGAGAAGCTATAATCCAGGACTCTAAAACCAACACATAAACCCAAGTAGTCTACTAATATGAAAATCATCATTATAATTAATCATAATTACAGTTAAGTAAAAAAAATCTACAGTTTCCAGCTAAAATCTAGCGAGAAAGTAAGAAAATGACAGGTAATATCTCAACCTTAACGAAGAAGAAAACAAATTAAACCGAGAAAAATTGTAAAATAGTCAAAACAAATATACCTTAAAAGCATGACGTGCTTTACATCCCATGAGTTGCAGAGTGCTCTGCAGAACCGGACGCGTATATCGGAAAGACTCTTGGCCTTTCTCAGTCTTCTCCTCCTCGTCCACGACTACTACGTACAGCAATTTCGCTACCTCCGCCATTCCTGAATCAACTGCAACATGCAAGATCAGATTCCGTAACAAATTGAACAACCAAAAACAAAAAGCGCGCGTTACAAACGAATCAAGCAAGCTAAAAGATGAAAAACATAAATTCTCAGGAGAAAAAAAATCGATCAACAATGCAGGTGCAGCAATGCAAGGAACAAAAACAGGAAATTAGGACCTGAATATATACAGAATCAAAAGAGGAAAGAGATCTCCGGGCGAAGAAGAATACGGGGAGAAAATGAAGGCACAGCAGGACGAACAGAAATTAAACAGGTTAAAATTTATAGAAGTGAAAAGGCGTAACGATCTGCCATGTTAACGACGGTGCTTCGCAGGATGTCGCCATTCCTCCTTCGTGTCACCTGCCCTCCACGCATCCAATGAAGAAAGCCTCCACGAGTCTCTTTAATAACAAGTTTCTCTCACTATAATACCGCTGTCAAATCTTTCGTTCTCTAAAAAGTCAATTCAATGACTGATTTGGGCTTCAATTTAGACAAAAATTGCCGCAGTCGAAATGTTGTTTACGAGAACGGTGTTATTCGCTAGTGTTATAAATATCATGTCATATTTACCGTTTTATAGGTAAAATTAAAGGAGAGCAAGAAATCAAAATAATCGAATCGAATCGAATCTGAGAATCAGATAGAATCGGATCAAACTGGATCGGATCAAATTAATTAAATTCGATTTTTTATTTTAATATTTTGGTAATTTGGTTTTAGGTTCGGTTCTCGGTTTTGAAAATCTAAATTAAATAAATCGAGAATTGAACCTAATTAAAAAAATTAAGGTTTTTTTCTACTTTTTCGATTCATTTATGTTTTATTCTTTTCCAGATTTTATAATATAATATTTTTATATTTTATATTGTAGGTTATTCAAATGTAAAAAGTACTTTGCATGTTAGTGGTTGTGTTCATTCCTTATATATTTGTTTAATTTTTTTTTATAGTATTTGTTAAATTTTATTTTATTTTCTCAAACAATAGTTAGTTCTTTAACATGAAAATAATTATTACATTTTTAACTTTGCTCTCCCAAAAAATAGTTAAATTTTTTTCATGGAAATGTAATTTGATTTTATATGGAATCGAACGGAACCGAACCTAAATATTTAGCTTCTGTCCAGACCGAACCTAAATCTATTAGGTTCGGTATTAGGTTCCCAATTTTTCTATTATTTGGTTTTTTATTTATTTGGTTCGGTTCGGTTCTTAAACCAAACCGACCAATGCTCTCCCCTAGATAAAATCAAGAATTGTGGATAATCTTTATAAAGATGGTTGTATAAAAATTATAAAAATTGATATAATGATAATCTGATATAAAATTTTAAATTCTAATTCATAATTGCATTCACAAAAATTGAAATAATCGTAATTGTAAACATGTAAATAATAATTTATTTTTATCATACAATTTACTTTTTATAACATTTATTATCTACTGATTAGTTTCATCAATTTAACGTCTGTTAAAATTATAAAGTATTGATATTTACATGACGGAGAGAAATTGCAAGCAGGAATGAATGGCAGATTTGTTATTATGTCGTATAATGGAGACTGAATTTCTTTATAATGGTACTGCAAAATAAACAGCCCCTTTGTCTTTTGGTATTTAAGAAAGAATATATTTGTCGTAGAATTGTTCAAAAAGTTTTATATATGACAAGTACATTTATCATTATGAATTTACTATTCAAAATCAAATGTCCATGTTAGTTTTATTATTTAAAATAAATGTAGGGAATTTTTCCAAATTTGTATTAAATTCTCCGAATAGAATACACAATTTCATATTTATTGAATTTTTTAAGAACGTAGTAGGGAGTAAACATTGTTTAATGGTTACAAATTACCATGTTAAAACATTCAAATTATAAAATTAAAACTCGGAACATAAGTTTATTGTTTTTGCAAAATTGATATTAATCAGTTATGAAACATCAGCCTTAGTATACCAATTTTATTGAGAATTTTTGTATGTTTACTGTACTTTTTACAAAGTGACATAAATTTAGAAGTAGACATAAGTTGGATAAAGCGGAATTAAATCTAAATATGTTTACTGTATTAATCTAAATATGTTTCATTAATCAATTGATAATTTGGTGATAAATATTTGGAAATTGAAACAAATTTATAACTTGGAGCTGCTTGTCAATATTTGTGTTCGTAAAATTTAAGAAAAGGTTTAAGGTTTTTCATGTGCGATTTCCATTCCAAATGGGATTTGTACCGTAACTTCCAGTTTGGAGGGGTTTTGTTTATTCCTCCAGTTATATAGGCTTTTGAATTTTGTTTAAATTTTAAATTTTGTGTAAAGTATGGGTTTTTTTATGACTATTATACAAATTTCTTTGTATTTTTTAGACTTTTCTTAATTCTCTAATCTCTACAGTTTTCTGTTAAATTTTTCTGAATATATTGTGAAACACTTCGTTACCCAACTTTTGATTGATCCATTCTAAATGTTCTTTGCTTAGTTTTATAATAAATGGTTTTGATTTCTATCAGATTGTTTCCACCATGTAAAGCCAATCAAACTTGCTATAATTTGATTTGGGTACCTTCAATGTATTTACTTCCAACCAAACTAATATTTTCAAGATGAATGAATACACATGAGTGAACCTTTTAATTGAATAAAAGAAAAAGGAAATTTCATTAAATAGGGAACGTGTCAATGTGAATTTAATTAGGAAAGAATATCAGTATGATCCAACGCGTTTATAAAATTCCGTGGGAATAAATAAAGAAAAAGGTAAGGCACAGACACGGGTTTGGGTTTCACACGCATTTTAAAAAATATTAGTAGTAGCTGATAGCAAATTTTGGCTGCTTCAATTTCAATTTTTTCTGCTAAATTTCAAGTTTGGTTGTAACCATTTCTTTTGAAAAAATTCAACCAGATTCATTTTACATATAATATTGTGGTTGATGTTTTAGTCTAGTGATAGTGGCTGAGTTTGTGACTCTAAAAGTTACAAGTTTGAACCACATTCAGGGTGGGTTGGGGATTTTCTTTTTATAATTTAATAATATAAGTGCATTTATGGAAAAAAAAAAAAAAAAATTCAAAAAAAATTTACTTATAATATTATAAATTTATATATACTACAATAAGAGAATTATAGTGAAATCATATCAAGCGCACCCCACCAATAAATTAATTGATTTTCTTAAAAAAGTTAAACACATTCTTAAAAAAAATTGAGAAAATACAATAACAACTTTTGAAAAAAAAAAAAGTAAGCTAAGTCATTACAAGTATTGAATTGTAACGTCTAACAGTCGGACAAATCTTTAAAACTACATTAAACATGATAGTTGGTATAACATTTAAAATCGAACAACATAAAATAATTTCAAGCAAACGTGTAACACATAATTTACTTTTGTTTAACAATATAAGTTCTAAATAAGATATTTGACATGTCATGTGTGCATTCTAGAAACAAATGTTAAATGTCATATGTGCATTCTAGGAAACAAATGTTAAATCTTTCTTAAATTTATAGTAATTATCAAGGGTATGCAAATGGTTCGGTAACCGAATTAACGAATCGAATCAAATCGAAATATTAATATGATTCGGTTATATTAAAAATTCAGTTTAGGTTGGTTTGTAAAATGTTAATATTTCGATTATTCGGTTCAGTTTTTGTGTAAAAAAATCGTAATAATCAAATCGAATTATACATAAACACACAATAAAAATTTATTTTAATATCATACTTTTATTCCTCTTTTTGAAAATGCACTTTTATTCCTTTATATATTTCTGCTAAATCATTTAATTCATTGTAATACTTATATTGGATTTGCATTTTGAACTTTAAGTGTTAGAATTTGAAATTTTTGTTAAATAAGTGAAAATTTCGGTTTGGTTCGGTTTTAACCAAACCGAATAATTTATTTCGGTTTAATTAATTCGATTTTGATTTTTATTCGATTTGGTTCGGTTAACAATATTTTCCTTATTTGATATTCGGTGAATTCTGTTCGGTTCGGTTTCGACCGAATGCATAACTTAGTAATTATACTGGATGGATATTTTGCGCTCAAATCAATCATATCATGTTTAGTTACTTTTATGTCCTTTATTATTGACTAATGAAATGACGGCCATGACCGTTCACAATGTAAACGCACTACTTGTAATGGAACTTATTTTCCACAACCAAGAAGAAGAAAGGGAGAATAAATTCATGATTAAGGTACACTATTTATATTACAAGTTTGTTATTATTTTGTTTTCAAACTAATTAAATAACAAAAAAGAATATGTTCTTCATTTTCTCCCTTTTTTCTTATTGTATGTCTTGTTCACATTACTTGGAAGTGTTTGTTCTCTTCTTGAATGTTTGAAACCTACAAAGATTAGTTTACTTGGTAAAGAAAATTAGGATTAAGGTATTTTTACTAGAGAGTTTTGGAATTTGAAACCCCATTGTGCGATGAGAAGTTTTTAGCATTAAAATCAAGGGGCTTATGAAATTAAAACAAAGCAATTATAAAAAATATATTTGCTCTGAGGATTATTTGGTAAGCCATATAATATTTAGATTTTGATATCAACAATTAATCCATCACCCGAACGATTATCCTGAGAAATGTTCGGCAGACCCACAACATCACCGCCAGGACAGTCCATCAAAGAATAATATCGATGAATTAATGGGATCAGTCAAATCCCAAGACATCATTAATGTCAAGTTAGCTTGACAATGGCGTGCAATACGATAGAAGTCACCCTTGTGGATCCCATAAAGTCATGATTACCTCTTTTGCTATAATTACCAGCATTCCTCGGTATGCTCAGTCTCACTACTGTTACATTTGTTACTCTCAACCAATCTTCTTACTTACTTTAGTATCGGATGATCTTCGCTAGAATTCCCGCCGAACACTTGTTTTGCAAGGTCTCAAACGACCAGAGAATTGGAGGATCAAAGGAGTGGAAGTGATACCAGCTATTAGTTCAATTATTTCATATTTGACATAACTTTTGATGAGAAAAGTAAATAGTAAGAGGTGACTTTTTATAGCTATTTTTAGAATGAGAACGGTTTCGTTTAATTTCAAATTAACGTTCAGATTGCACGTGACAACGTCAAACTTACCATCTCAACATACACACATGTTTTCACTATCAATTTTTTTTGCTTAATACATCTACACCTCTCTAAAATTTGTTCAGAAAATCGGATGTCACCCTGAAGTTACAAAAATGTCAGATACCTCCCTTAAGTTAGTAATTTCTAATCAATTAACTCTCTCATTATGACGTGGCAATCAGCGTGGCAAATTAAAACTCATCTAGCGCGTTGAATGATTTTAAATAAAAAACGTGAAACGGTAATATTTAAGTTGGAATGAAGGGGTTAATTGGTTCGAAATTGCCAACTTAAAGGGGGTATCTGACCTTTCTGTAACTGTGCAAGTTGGCATGAGGAGATTAATTGGTTCAACATTATCAATTTAAAGGGGGTATCTGACCCTTTTATAACTATAGGGTGGCATCCAATTTTCTAAACTAATTTGATGCATTATGTTTTTTTTACATGCATTCCATTTTAATTGATCGAAAATGAAACCAACCTTTCCTATGATATTTGGAATCTCTTAATTACGCATAATAGTTGGATCAAGAATGAAATTTCGTTTGGACTTTCCTTCAAAAAAACTTCGTTGGATTATTTATTAAAAATATCAAATTCAAAACCAATCAAATCCACTCCACATTCCTTACGACAACATTTCCAATTCTGGTCCACGATTTATAATTAATTTTTTTATGTGTTTCAGGTGAATCCACTCTTTGATCTTAAGAATGTTGGTTTAAGAATGACTTAGTACCCTTAATTTTATAGAAATATGTGTACATACAGTAAAATTTCAATTCTAGTTTTCAAAATTTAACGGTAGTCGACTTTAGAAACCCAATCATTAAAATATAAAGTTAAAATTATTATTTTAACAAAAAAATTAAAATCATTATTAAATATAATATATAAATATTTAATAAATAAAAAATTATTATTCAGATCGGGTTGAAAATTTGTACAAAAACTAAACCCATCACATGAAATTTGAAGAGATTACATAGGCTTCGTTACAACATATATGAAAATAGGCAAATTTTACATTGACTTTGTTAAAAACAAAGTCAAAAAATTTCCATTACTTTACCCTTTATCATCATTGAAATAATGGTATGATGGATTATCAATTGATACTTTGTTTAAAATAGAAGAATTATAACTCAGAGTGAAACTATATATAGAATGGACCTCAATTTGTACACACACATATACTCTCAATTAGAGGTTTAGTTTGCGATCTCATTGAAACTCAAAAGTTCAGACCTCTTTCATACAAGGCTTCATTTAGTTTATGTCTATTGGAAACAATTTATCAAGAAATTAGATAAATTGAATGCAATTCATAAGCATGCAAATGCTGAATGGTACTAAGAATGAATAATAATATGTAAAACACTGTTTGGCAACGTTGTTCTGGTTTGTTGTTGTTGTTACTGTTTTTGTTGTTGCTATTTATTATTACAATTTACTGTTATTGTTATTAACTGATTTATACTTAATTTTTGGTAAAAATATGATTACGATTACTGTTAGATTTGTAAAATGATTAAAATGTAAATGTTTAAATCAATTAGTTGTAAATCATACAAGATAAAATTTTAAACACAAAATAATAGACATAGAAACATATCATATTAACAACAAGGTCATGTAATATATTAATATAAATTAATCGATAAAAGATCACAATCAAATACTTAATCATGCAACAAGAAAAAATTACACTTTACACAATATATAACATTATTAATCAATTTTTCACTTCCAGATTTCTTTTCATTTAAAAAAATATTTGTTTCACTTTAAAATATTTTAAAATAACCTCTACAAAAACACCAGCAAATAGAGGAAATATAAAAATATTTAAAAATAAGAAATACAAGGGTGAAAAAGAAAATAAAATAACATGATGCATAATAATGGTTCAATGTTGAAAAAATAAAAAGCAATTTATATTTTGTCTTACCAAATACATTTAAATAGCACTCATTTTTGTGGATACCAAATCGCATCTTAAATCTCTTCTCAGGCCCTAGAGTATAACATGAAACTTGCCAGCAAGTCAAAGAAATCACATTTTCATTCTCTTCATTCGGTCATTATTTAATTTCCAACAACATGAAATACAGAACCACAAATGACAGATTATGGAATGAGAGAAAAACACTAAAGGATCACATTATCTATCCAATAAACGAAAATATCACAACGTTGTTACCGCCAGAAAAAAAAAACACTCATCTTTGTAAACCTACATAGCGATGCGACTTTCCAACTTATTACACCATAAGTCCTTGAGGAGGAGCTGCAGCAGCTGCCTTAGGCTTAGGCTTTTCCACCACAATGGCCTGGGTTGTTAAGACCATACCAGCCACCGATGCAGCGTTTTGCAGCCCGCATCTCGTCACCTTTGCCGGGTCAATTACTCCAGCTTCTACTAAATTCTCGTACTTGTCAGTCATGGCATTGTACCCAATCTCCCATTCACTTTCCCTAACTTTATCCACAACAACTTCTCCTTCAATTCCGGCATTTTGAGCTATCAATGATGCAGGTGCTACTAGAGCCTACATTTTAGTCATCGAAATCAATACAACACAAAATCATACATATAAAATCCGAGGTTAACATTTTTTTGATAATTAATTACCTTCTGGACAATATCAGCACCTAGCCGCTCTTCGGCGTCTTCGATTCTGTCCTTGATTGCGGGGACTAGTGTTGAGAGATGGACCAATGCAGCGCCGCCACCTGGCACGATACCTTCTTCGATCGCGGCGAAGGTTGCGTTCTTGGCATCCTCGATTCGGAGTTTTCGATCTTCGAGCTCAGTTTCTGTGGCGGCCCCTACTTTGATGACGGCGACTCCGCCGGATAATTTGGCGATTCTCTCGGCTAGTTTTTCCGTGTCGTATACAGAATCTGTCTCTGACAACTCTTTCTTCAGCTGGGCGATTCTAGCTTGCAACTCATCCTTGGATGCTGCATCTGCGATAATGGTGGTGGAATCCTTGGTGATGGTTACTTTCCTGGCTAAACCTAGCTGCTCAACAGATGTGTTTTCTACTAGCAAACCAAGATCACTAGCCTGGAACTCAGCTCCTAAGAAATGGCAAAACATAATAAGAATTAGAAATGGAAACATATAGTGTTGCTGAAACCAGATGTATAAAAATCATGTCACGATACCGGTATTAGCTTGTTTGGGATTGCTGTCAAAGCTGTTATAATAAAAATTTCCACTCACAAACTTTTAATAGAACAATATATTTTGGCATCGGAATAAAATTGAATCTCGGTACAAATTAATGAGGAACTGTTTGGTATTGATTTCCAGAGCTTTTCGGGACAACAAACTAGAAAAGCTTGAAAACGGAGCTTTTCGGAAAAACAATCTGTGAAAGCAATCCCAGACTGGCCCTATATCTTACTCTCATTGATACGGGGAACGGTGAAATGTTTATCCGGCAAATCATATGGTGTTGCTAAAACTTCAAAAAAAGACATCACTATGCAAAGCATACCTGTCAAGATAGCAATGTCCTGAAGCATAGCTTTTCTCCTCTCACCAAATCCAGGAGCTTTAATAGCAGCAACATTAAGGATGCCACGCAACTTGTTAACAACAAGGGTGGCCAAAGCCTCCCCTGTGACATCCTCAGCAATAATAAGTAGAGGCGCTCTCAGTTGACTAGTCTTTTCTAATAAGGGAATTATGTCCTTAATTGCCGCAATTTTTTGATCGGTAATGAGAACCCTTGCATTCTCAAATTCACAGATTAGCTTCTCAGGATTGGTGACAAATTGAGGGGAAATATAACCTCTGTCAATCTGCAATCCAAAAGGAAAGGAAGTAAGTTTTAGCATATACTGATAAGAATAATCAGAAGAAATCGATTCATAGCAGGAAAAAGGAGAAGTAATCAAACCTCCATTCCTTCTTCAACTTCTACAGTTGTCTCAAATGAGGAAGATGACTCAATAGACAAGACACCATCAGGCCCAACCTTGTCAATGGCATCAGCAATCATTGTGCCAATAAGCTCGTCATTTCCAGCAGAAATGGAAGCAACAGCTGCAGGAATAACATAAACCAAGTTATATTTCATAAAAGGGCAATATAACAATCTTCAATAACGTTGGGCAGGAAAAATAAAACCTTTGATGTCATCGCGACCCTTAACAGGCCTAGCCTTCTTTTCAAGCTCTTCTATCAAACCTTGCACAGCTTTATCAATCCCCTTTTTAATCGATACTGGGTTGGCTCCAGAAGTGACGCTCAAAAGACCTAATTTGATTATTTCACGAGCTAGAACTGAAGCAGTGGTAGTTCCATCACCAGCAGAGTCATTGGTTTTACTCGCAACCTTCACGCAAAAAATTTCAATCAGATCAATAACAAAGAAACTTAATTACAGAACAATCACAAGTAATTTTGTGAAGAGGCCTGACCTCCCGGATCAAAGCTGCACCAGCATTCTCCATGGGGTTTGGAAGCTCAATAGCTCTGGCGATTGTTACACCATCATTGACCACCTTTGGGCTCCCATACTCATCCAAAACAACATTTCTCCCTACAAGATGCAAAAGGAACCTCATGGTTAATTCCAATATTAAGAGGCTGCAAGGAAAAGCCACACAACCAAATCTAGACATTCATACAGAGAAGGCATTATAGCTAATAGTTAACAGTAAAAAAAATGTATTTATCAGCCACTGGGAACATAATAAGGGTAGAGCCAACTTATAGCTTCAGCATATAAATAGTTATTATAATTTAAGCTCGCATCTATCAGATTTATAACAATATAACTGAGTTC